>CM030189.1:6149110-6328921 GCA_017639675.1 Aplochiton taeniatus
TGCTTAGTTATCTTTATCCACTTTCTCCAGCCGCCATAAAGCCTACCTTGTTTTCTGGTCGGGGCTAGCCGTGTGGTGAGAATAATGTTATAGTGCTCCGGGTCTAGAGCAGCACTTTGTCATTTCAGAGTGACTGCCACCGATAGTGTCCTGGTTGACCGATTCTGATTGCCATCCCCGGCTGTGACGCAAAGTAAAACAACACGTTCGTCTGCTTCGACAGATAAACAGCCCTTCATTTCAAAGTCTGGCATTAATTCCCATACTTTTTCACTCGTGAATATTTCCTGTGCCCCATCAGATTTAATTGAGACTTTCTCGAAAGGTGTGTTTAGAGTTGGCAATTTCCCATTGTGTGAGCCAGTGGAGAATGAAATTAAATATGCACGCATCTTCTTCCTTTTTTTTTTTTTTTGTAAAGATAGACAACATTAGAAAAAGCTCCTTGGTGATTGATGGCAGTACAAAGCAGAGCGTTGAGGTATCTTCCTCACTCTGTGACTGTACTTTCCTCCCTTTAACGGCAGTTGAAGTCATGGGAAACAGTATACCTATCTGTTCTCCAAGCTGATAGCTCCAAGCTTCTTTTTTTTCCTACTGTAATGTAGTGAATTGGCCGTTATAGTGGGGAAGTAGAGGAACCCAGGGGATTTCACGTCACGCTCAACCGCCATCATACACACACACTCTCTCTATTCTGTATCTAAAATACAAACAGAGCATTACAAGAGCAAGAGATTTAGAGACACACATGCAGAATTACTACTGCAGCTGTAGTTGCATGCCACTTATTAAATATGGTGCTATGGTTTGTAATTGACTAAAATATGACGCTGACTAAATCTTTGTAGTTGGGCAATAACACTTAACTTTTTTATTTAAACAATTACATAAGGCATTTTATACTGCACAAATGGATAGAGTTGCATGACAATCTGAACTTTGTTGAATTCTAAATGCAGCATACTGTGCATGTGTGTATATATATATATATATATATATATATATATATATATATATATGATATCATCCAATATAGAAATAATATACCATACAAATAGGTTCATTTCCTTGCGTTGCTGGGCTGTGGCTAAGTGTAATAAAACACAACAACAAGCACAGGAAAGTGAGGGAAAAAACGCTCCAACAGAGCGTCTTCAGTAGGGCTCATCATCATATCCCTTGAGGGGCCTCTCCACATTCAATCATTAACTGTTGATTTGCAAGTGATTTTATTTACATTCTGGAGAGCCGGTAATAGTTTGAAGTTCATTCTTGAAGCGGCTGATGTGGCCATGTTATCCGGGAGTTGCAGCAGAATGGTAATTGGCCTTGAGATGTGACTGTGTGAAGGATGCTGGACAAACAGAGATGCTCTAATTATACACAGCTCCTTTTTCAAATGAAGAGGATAAAAGCTAATGAATCGCACACAGGCCGGTGCAGGGGCTTCCTAATGAAGAACGAGGGAAACAGAGGGAGAGGGGGGTGATGCGGGGGGTGACGGAGGGAAAGATGGAGAGACGATGGGGAAAGAGAGAAGCATGAGAGAGAGAGAGAGAGAGAGAGAGAGAGAGAGAGACTGAGAGAGAGAGAGAGAGAGACTGAGAGAGAGATACCCATGCAAAAACAATTTATGCTCTGATCTCATCAACATTTCTAAAGAAAAAGAGCTTGCAAGAAAAATAACAACTTGTTATGCAGAGGATCATGTTTACAGAAGTTTGTATTCATTGTAGGTGGCTGCGAGAGTCCAGGCACTGGAAAATACTGCTAATTAATGCTCCAAGGGTGTCAATTGTTATTAATGATCAACAGAGGGAGGCTGGGAAGAGAGATGGAGCAAGAAGGTGAGGAAATCAGAACTGAAACACAAATGTGTCTGTCTTTATGACGGGTTAGTCTGTTCCTTCACTCCGCTGCCGTTCCTCTGAATATGCCAGTTTGCCCGGTTTATTTTCATATGATTTCAGGGTCTGGTTGTGTGAATTGAAATGGATTTTGTCATCTTAATCGCACGGAATCTTAGCTCGAGAGGTCGTTTCAACCCCCAGCCCTTCACTGGATGTTTGATAAGGGAATTGAGGTAACTCGAACAACAGCTTTTTGGGACTAAAGCAAGTTGCCAAGGAGCTGTCTGTATAGGGGAATATCACAACCAGGGGGTACCCATAGGTGGTGACAATAGGTGGCAGCGGAGGTTTCGCCTTGTCTCCTGCTGTTTATTAGGCCTCTATCAGGGTCTCAAACAGTAGGCAGGTGCAGACAACCCCCCCTCTTCCCTCCTCCCCCCTCTTCCCACTCAGGACCTGTGAGTGTAACCACGGGCAAAACTCTCCATTACTGTCACTCCGAATCTGTCGGCGTCACATTAGCGTGCCGTGCACAGTCATTAATGCATTAGGCCGTGTTTAAGAGTGAGTTATTTGCATTGGCTCTTTTCCCCTCTCTGTTTGAACTGCTACAGCGAGCTGCCGTGGCTCAGCCCATTGGCCATTTAACTGTTCAATAATGAAGCAATCCCAAGGTCGAATTAATCCAAAAAGGGCTGTAGTGCATTTTCCCTCAACAGTTTTGTCATACCAATTAAATACTTTTATTTGGTAGGCAAAGTGTGCCACCATGCTCATCATTTTCTATACAAAGGAATCATTTATGTATAAGTTCAATGGTGTTAAAGGTCAGGAACTCTTGTGGAATACGATTCAAATGTTTCGAGCAACAGCATTTTGTTGCCAGCCCCTCCTCCTAAAAGCAGTACCAGTGCTGTTCTCCTCTCGGTCACACTCCCGCGCCTATTTGCAGGCCGTTATCGGTCTGTGCTGGAGACTCCTCAGGGAAGAATCGAGATGATAAGAGACTGTTGTTCTGTAAACAGCCCTTTGACCTCCCCAGACTGTGTATGGTTCCTCTTCAAATGGTCCCTTTTGTGTTGCCTTATGGCCCTAAACCTCTGTGTGACTAATTCCCCAGGGGAGGTTTAATGGCATTACTGTATGCAGGGTGGTCCGTCACATTGGAGCTGTGGGGACCCACAGGCCCCCCGGCCTCTAGAAGGCTGGCAGGAAGAGGGAAGGCGGGTTCTAAAGGATGTGCTGTTGTCTCTTCCTCTCCTAACATTCTGAGACCCACGATAGTATCTTCAATGAGTATTTTATGTGGCAGGCCTTTAGTAGCTTCAGGGAAAAGTGATATCTACGCCTTAGGGATGCATAGGATTTATTTTCCTTTTAAATTAGTAATCTAATTGAAGTCCGATATGATTGAGTCCTTTCTTCAGACATTAACCAGTGGACTCTCTCAGTACTATTGGCCAGTGAATGGTTTGGTTTGAGAGCAGCTAGAAGGCAATGATGTCAGCTCTCTCAAGACCAATACAAGCCCTGTTTAATGCACCATTGGGCTACTTCGAACAATGCATTACAACTCTAGCCAAAGGCTGTGCAGCAGCGCAGGGCTGGTTAAAATCTGTTTGCTGTTTAACACCCCCCCCCCCCCCCCCCCCCATGTCTGCGTGGCTACTGAGATGCACAGCTGGAGGGCCCGTGCAAAAAGGCAGGGCAAGGACAGAACAATAACTGGGAAAGATGATGCCTCGCCGAAGCTTACCACAACCCCGTAATCAGAGTTTGCCACACGCTAAACAAATTACAGGGCACCGGAGTGATTAGGACTTTGAGATGAGCTCCAACGTTTCCAATGGAAACAGGTTGAAAACACATGTTTTGGGCATGTCTGAATAAACAAAACAGTACAAATCTGACATGCTGATAGTAATGATAGCATGCAGCCGGGGGATATTTGGTTTCAATGTTATGTTTGGGAGACTTGCTATCACAGCAAAAGGGAGAGTAATTAATGCATGGGGCCTCCAGCGTCACTATCACTTTTGGCAACCGTATCATCATTCTCCTAGCCCTCAGCCTCAAGAACAAGTCACATTAAAATGTAAATAGAATTTTCTAAATGGGGTTTGTTTTAGTAACTCACTTTCTCTTTTCCCACAGCACAGCTTCAGAGTTGCGGTGTTAGCGCGCCCCTGGCTACCTGGAAAGACAGTTGCTGATATTGCTGATATTTCCCTCCCTGTGATATTTCATAGTTACCTTAGCTAACTGAATTCAAACCCTCCAGTCAAACATTATCTTTTGTGTGAAGTAGACAGCTTCAGCCATGGTTTCAGCCCTGTATCTCATCCGTATCTATGCAACATAACAGTTTAATACGGAGAAACTAAAGTAAATGATTCAGTAATGCGCATATATTTCCCTCGCTAAAAATCTCCTTATTGCCGCAGAAGTGTTGGATTCGACTAAAATGCAAACTATTCCTTTGTAACATCCCACCAATGCTTCGAGCTTCCGGAGGCCTGTAGCGGAGGGTTTTCCCAATAGCCTTGCCTGATCTGAATGGGTATTCTATCTAATAGGATATTGGTCTAAGGTAGACAGCAGCTATAGAGCTGCTCCACAGTCCTCTTTAGTCACAGAGAAGCCAAAGCCACTTCAAACAGTGGGGGAGCCTGATTGCAGTTGCCTCGGTGAGGCCGAGTCACGCAGGGACCGGGGAGATGAATTATTCACTCCCGGGAGCCCTTTTCTTCAATGCGAGACTAATATTTAACAGCCCCATGTGCCTGCCTGGATGACCCTCCCTGTTGCCTCTCGCCTCCTCGCTTCCCAACCCCCCCCTTCCCTCTCCCCCTGGGGACATACCGAGCCATGGCCTCACCCTCGCCGTGCGCTCCCTGGAGAATCAGAATGGCACGGTCGGAATTTTAAAGCGGCATGTGGCTACTGTGGAGGAGAGCTTCTCCGTAGGCAGTGTCGCAGAAAGGGAGGTTCCTCTGAACGCACCAAACAACATGGTCTCCGGCGGGTCTTGTGCACCGAGTCGTTTGTCAGGCATTTCTGGGGGCCCCCAAATTGGAGTTGAATGGCCCGCTGGATAGGGTGAGTTACCGTGTTGTTTCAGAGCAGCATGGCAGTTGTCACACGCTGTTATGACAGCGAGGACTGGGAGGGCGGAGGCACGTCACTGCTGTGTTGAATGTACAGCCACCGCTGCCAAGCGCTTCTCCTCCCCCTGCCTGTCCAAGTTTGCATTCAGCCTTTGCTTCTATAATTATCTGAACAAAAGACACTTGTGAATGCCCAAAGACGCAACAGACCCTCGCAGACTTACTGTGTGTTTTCCCCCAGGAGGGGTGTGCTCAGGCGGATCTGAGCGCAAACACTGGTCAGTCCCTACATGTGTGTGCTTTTGTATTAAGTGTAGTGTGTGTGTGTGTGTGTGTGTGTGTATGTGTGGGTGTGTGTGTGTGAGAGAGTGAGTGAGTGTGTGTGTGTGTGTGTGTGCGTGTGTGCGTGTGCGTGTGCGTGCACGTGCGTGTGTGTGTGTGCGTGTGCATGTGTGTGCGTGTGTGTGTGTGTGCGTGTGTGATGGTGTTTGCTGGTGTGTGTCAGCTGGCAGACCCGTCTGAGCCTTGTTATCAGGGTGACAGGGCATGGCAGGCAGCACACTGACGCTTAATGAAACTGGGCTAATTGGTGACACTGTGGCGGCTGAGGGAGGCAGTTACCGGCATGGCATGAGAGGAGAGGGGACAGCCCTAGCTATCAGACCACTGAATTAAGCCAGTCATGTTCATTTGAAGGAGACAACAAGAAGTCTTGAGTGCTGCAAAAGTCAAAGACCCCGCATTGAATTTGGGGTTTTGGGTTTAGTTTGTTTCTTTATTGATGTCAGCCTTATTTCAACCCCCTTTTTCACTTATATCGCTATTTAGCCACAGTATATAGTAGATACAAAACAAAGTAAGTTGTTTAACAAATGGCCTGCGCTAACCTTAATCTAACACAATGTCCTGATGGTTGGTTAGTATGTAGTAGGCAGATCTTGAGGGCACAACTAAAATCTGTTGGGGGCGCTCACTTCAACAATAAAATATAGCTGGAAAGCAGTAGCAGCAGCAGGAGTTAACAGGTCACTGGCCCCAGATTGGCAGGCAGAACCGGAGGTTCTCCACGGTCTGCTCTGCCTTGCCATGCCCAGGGCATGCTCTGACCCATCAGCTCCCCCCAAAGTATGGAGCCCTGCCCCTTCGACGTCCTCCAGAGCTCCGGGGCTCCATCCAGGGTGTCGGAGCTGACCTTTCCCTGGCGGTGGGAGAAATGGGAGATGTGGCTAACCTAGATCTCTCCTGCTCCAGGTCCTGACTATTGGCTACCCAGAGAGGTCAGAGGCACTAAGCTCAAGCAGCTCACTGCTGACATTAGACTAACTTTGAATAAGCGATGGCTCTGCCGCGGAACTTCTCTGACGCCGAGGATAATGATGAGTTATGGCAGGCCTTATGATGACTGATCACCACCGGCCATTAAAACGAGGAAGTGTCTCAGACACCGCAGGACTTATTCTTCATTATAGAATCTGCTTTAAACTACCATATGGCTATTTGTTCACTCACTGGAAGAATAGCCATGGAACTTTCACAGACGGGAATGAACAGCTGAAATCCCGAACCGGAGAAACTGGCAGAGCATGAAGCTGCCACCTTTTCTGTCACCTCTAATTGATTACGTTGATGAAAGATTGTCAAATAGCCAGGTTGCCAGACACCTTTGATGTCCCTTTTGTACCCCAAAGTTTATTCTACCAAGCTATCAATATCATCAAGCATTTGTATTATATTCTCTGCAAAACATGGTCTGACAAACACAATGAAGAAATTATATTGGCCTTCAGAAGCCGTCCTCTGCCTTCTGTTTGACTCTGACGACAGATCAAGCTTAAGTTTTGGATCTCACTGTCCTTTGCTTTGGCAAGATCAAAGATGGCAAAGAAAATTAACATAAGAGATTATGTATGAGTTGTAATTAGCTGCCTCTGCTATGACAACAAAAATATGATTTCCCATCATACCAGAAGATGAAACGAAGGTAGATTTAGATTTAGTTCACCAGGTCTTAGTGTCATACTTTTAATTGAAGAATTCCCTGAAGATCACCAAATTCATCCAGGAGCACCTGACTGCTATAGACGGATTAGGATTAGTTTTATTAATTCTATCCCATGCATTAATGCACATATTTTTTAACATGTTTCTTTGATGGCGAGACTTGTCATTTTCTAATTCTCAGTCCGTTATTGCCACCAACTATGAGGTGCTTCCCCTCAATATGCCCCCATCCATTTTATATAGCCTTCTTGGCCTATTTTCTTCTAAATATACTACTGGGATGACCATAGCAGATAGCAGACCATAGCAGAGGAATGAGCGAAAAGGAAAATGACATACAAACCAGCTAATAGATTGGCTATGTAAAAATAACAATTCAGGTTTCTGCAGAAATGGATTTCCAACAACTGCCTTGTAGGTCAACAAAGTGAATTTGCTGCAGATGGTTCATTGTTCTGGAGACATATTTTTGACACGGTTTTGAAAGAAATGGACTTTCTATCTTCTACAGTGTGTAATTAGAGGCAATTTCCCTGCCACAAAGAGGGTCACTGCAGTGAGGTCATATTGTTTTTTACTGCCCATTGGACCATTAGGTAAAACCAGGGCTCTAAAAATATGCCGCTTTTTGAAAATTCACTCTAATCGTTCTAGGCAGCTTGGCTAGGTGGAAGTTCACCTCGCATACTTTAAATAGGAGGCCCCCAGATATGCACACCTTATCTTAACCTAATACACTAGCACACACCACTAAGCAGCCACATTGGGAAGGTTTATCCTTTTAAAGGAGGAGCTGACATTTACTCCATCAATTAATCTTTCAGCTACTGGATTTACATTCATATTGTCTGTGCGCCATTATATATTTTTATATCACATTTGTAATATGCAACTGGTAGTATGTGTGGTTTTCCTGTCATGTCCTGAGAGTTTGCATGTCAAACAATTGTGGTAGAGATGTTTTGCTCTGAACGTTTTGGTCTTGCACCAGTGGCGTGTGTTAAAATGTGAGCGTTACCCTAATCGCAGGGAAGATATGCATTGACATTTAGCTGTGTGTGTGTATGCGTGATGATGTCAGACTTCACGCCAGTCCATTTGAGGCGCTGGAACCTTCATATACCAAGCTTAATTAATGTTTCGCCTGAGTTGCTCCAATTCTGTCAATCTGTATTTCCAGGAGGAATATTATCCTTTGCCCGTTAATACGTTTTTAAACATCTTTTTAATTTACTTGGGAATATGTAGAGATTTGCTTAACATGTTTAATATATCTACACTGGTGCTCTCTAAGGGGAAAACTCTACAACGCCTCTTCTGTTGGCCACTGATTTGACTTCAAACCTCATTCCGTCTTATTTATGAAAACACATCTCAGCTCCCTTTGAAACTAAATAAAAAATATTTTCCTTGAATAAAACAATAATAAGCCGCCTAGCATTGGCTTTGGTTTCTTAAAAAGTAGGCTTGAAAATTACCTGAAGGAAAACTTTAACCCGACATATTTTGAGAAAGTGAATGTATGTAAGCAGTAAGACACACAGGGGAATATATACGTACATTAGAGTGTGCAGCGCAAACAACTGCTTGGCCAGGCCCATTGACAGTATATTATAAGTGGACATATACAACGTGACGTCACCCATTGGTTTAAGGCATTTCTGCATAGGCTTAATTTTTCAGAGCCGGAACTACACCCTCGGTTACTAGACTACCTTTTTGAAGCTTCGAGTTGAGCATTTTGGCCATCGCCATCTTGGTTGCAACACCCATCATGGTTTTTTAAACCAGAAGTGAGGACAGTTAACCACTTAACTTACTCAGATGGCTGCTGCCGTTCTTTCTTGAAGTTTCCCCTGTGCCAGAAAATGCACTACGTGGATTGCACCTGTTTTCTTTTTGTTTGTTTTTTTACCGCAAAACAGACTTGCGTTCTCCCACGCAGTTTTATTACAGAATGGAATACGTAATCGGTCTCTCGTTGCATATCTCCACCCATGTTTTTGCACAGAACTCCCACGTTTCCTTCGACCCTCCCATGAACGAAGATCCATGAGTAGGAATAGGAGTAGGAATAGGAGTAGGAATAGCGCGACTTGTCCTTTTGCGCTCCTATGACAGGCAGAACGCGGTTTTAGCCTTGTGCGGTTTGTTCATACATACCATGCCATGTTTTAGGCACACATAACGACACCATTATACCTAAAACAGGCGCTAACATGTTAGTACATCTGACCCTCAATTGTTGACACTGACAAACCTTGTTGATTCCACGACTTGTTTGGTTTCATATGATTTTATTTTTCATGTGCTCCATTTAAAAAAATGCTACTGCCCTCTGCCAGAGTTCGAGATGGGCAGCATTCCACCCTGATGGTCAGGCTGATGCTAATGTCCCTTAATATATGGCAGCTCACTGTTTGAAAATCTGAATAATGAGAAAAACACTCGAAATCCTCAGCAACAGCTGAAAGTGGACAAATCCATTTTTTTTTTACAATTACATTGACTGGAAAAGTGAGCTAAGCTAAACAAGCAGCTGTACGGTAAAAAACAATCCTGATGGTTCAGCATCAAAGTGTTGGCCTCCGTTGACACATCAACCTCTTTCAACCCCAACCAGCACCCCCCCCCCCCCCCCCCAAAAAAAAAGAACTGTACATTATTGTGAAGTTCTCAGAATAAAATATGCCTTGCACCGCAGCCAGGGTAAAGAGTGATGACACTTAACACACCAGGGACGGTGGTGTTCATTTTCCCATGGCTGCGGGCACATTGTGGGTTGCAGTCCTAGAGCTGACAGGAATCATTGGTCCCATGCTGGTGGAGTAAACCCGTTCCCTGCCCGCCCATAACGGCTCTGTGCCTTCTCCTCGTGTTGCTGCTGCCTTAGCCTGAGGACATGGCATGGCCCTCCCGAGGCCCGGCGTTTCCGGCGCAGTGACAGATCCGGGGAGACAGGCAGCACACGGCCAGACAGACACCTCACCCAGGCACCCGCTGCCATTTAAATGTGTCCCCTACGCTGTACGTTTCTATGACATTTCTGTTCTCCTTCCTTCCTTCCGCCCGACTTGTCACCGCCGCTTGCGCTTCGCCACAGTGGAGATTGTCACTGGAATACGGCTTGGAAGTAAAAGAGGGGGAAGAGAGGAGGAGAGGAGTCAGTCATTTCCTGTTAAATACAGAATCATATACAGTACACTGTGTCTTTGAATTGTCCTTACACTTCAGCCTTGGTTAAATCATGCAGTGGTAAGTGGGATCCATCTTCTAATATTCCCTGAAAGTGTTGAAGCCGACGTACAACCTTTGGCAGGTGCTTCTTTCGTCGGCCTAAGGGGAGTGTGGATCTGTGGGGGCAGGAGAGGGATGTTGACATGATAACAACCCCACCACCTCCTCTCTCCCTCTCCACCCGGCAGCACGACCACACAGCTTAGTCCCCCTCAACAGGGGCAGAACTTACCCCCCCTCGCTCGCCCAATCCTCTGTCAAAACAAGGGTTTTTTGTCAACGACGAGGGCGTTACATCCCTCTCGGTCCCTGCCAACGGAAGCGCTATTACTGCCTGCCAATTCCCTAGGAAAAAAAAAAAAAGAATACCCAATATGCATATTATTCTAATACCAGCCGTCAGTGCCCAGAATTACTCTGCATGATAGTATAATGAATGCTGCGCCTTGTAAGGTCTACATAAAGCTGTTTTGCCACTTAAATGAATAATTCATACAGGCCCAAGGGCGATAAATCAGCCAAGCAAGAACTAAGAAAATTAGCTCCCAATTAGTGTTTATTTATGGTGATAGTCTGTTTTTCATTCCTGGTTTCAGTTCCAAAAATACATGTGCACAGGAAAGTTTTGGACCTTAAGAGAGAAGATGGAGGAGAAAAGAAGGGTTGGACTGGTGGAGGAATTGAATATCCTGCTAGTTGCAGCTCCCTCTCTCTGTGGGGTGCGTAGGATCTCCCAGCTCTAAATATACAGTAAATAAGGCTTCTTCTCACAGCAGATTGATCCAATCGCAGGGTAAATTATGTAAAGGGGGCCTTTGTCGATTGAAGGGCTGTGGTGTGGTGTTTGATGCTGCTGTTGGCGAGCTAAACCTCAGTCTCCTACGAGCACGCCCAGTCTCACCTTCACCTCCTCCTCCTCCCAATCCATTCCTCCCCCAGTGCCCTGGCAGCCTGCCCACCCACATTGGTAGTCGTTAGTTTTCACTGGAGCCAAGTGACACATGGCTCTGATTCGCAGGCCCTGTTGTCGAACGGGATCGCTTCTGCTAAGGAGTGACCCTCACCACGGATAAATGGATACTGAACCCCATGTGAGCAGAGAGATAAAAAATGGCAGAGGGAAAATAAACCAGTCGGTATCTGAGTCCAGTCAAGCTTTTCGACACCAGAACTATTGCAGCTGGTGAGGCATGCAAAGGGTTGTCAGATAAATAGAGTTAGTATAGTGGATACAGCTTACGTCAGCCCATGATAGATTTTTTACAAGGATTCTAGCAGAAATTTAAAAGAAATTAGAGATTGAATCCATTATTTACGCAGGCCAAGAAAACTTTACTGACGTTTTATTTCAGTTTCTCAAGGTCAATGTGCAGAGAAAAGATCTCTCGCTGATTCCATGAAAGGCAGACAGAGATGAGTGAAGGATGGTCTTAAAAGATCCAGACGAGCTGTCGACAGGAGGATGAAGAGAAAAAACATCGGCACAGGTTCACGAGGATAACTCTTGCCTAGGCTCTTTCCTGTTCGACTTTTATACAGCTTTGATTGTCAAGAAATATTGTGCCCTGGATGTCCTGTCTAGCGTATCTTTTGTGAGCTCTAACCGAGTCTCAGTGCTGCCATAAACCAGCCATTGTGTCCCCCATAAGATAAGGGAGGCCAGGTGACAGAAAAGGTCTTTGCTACCCAGAAGGATTTTCTCTGACTTTGCTCTGAACTCTATTCATTCCCACACGTCTCATGCAGTTGAATAGGCCATGAAGAGACCTTTTAATTGCAGAGTTCATTGGAAGAATGATTGGAAGGGGGGCTGTTTTCACTCCCCTCCCTCGGCACTTTCTGTTGATAACTAGCGTTAACTAGGCTGCCTATTAACTAGTGGTGTAACGGTCACACGTCTCTTATTTACTACTTTAATTGTCTTTGTTTCCTAACCCCACCTGTTGTGGAAACCAGACTCTGTTTTTGGACTTGTTAATGGGTCCTCCAGAGGCTCCTAGGGGGCCTCCTGCCACTCGTCGTTTCAATATAATGTCAGCCTAACTCTTCTTAAGTGCCATTGTAACATGGCAGTTGGTAATTAGCCACAGTCTCACCTAAATAATGCAATTGTATCTGTGGTTGCTGCTTTTTTTCTCTCTGTGCAGCAGTAATGAATGAACTACAGGTTAATAAAATGTGGCTCTGCAAATGATAGAGGACTCCTAAAAAAGTCCCCCACATATAATTCATTAAGGGTTTCACTGCTGCAGCCTGAGGCACAATTCAACAAAGAGATCTGGAAGACAATTCTGTGCTTACTTGGCAACTTCCTACCCTTTCCATTAGAAAATACAAGCTTTTAAATGTCAAAATGTCACAGTTCTAGTTAATGTTGCACCTTAGTTGGGTAATACAGTATGTGTGCATTCCTCTTCGTGAAACTAGTAGGGAAGATAGCTAAGCACTCGTGCTTACCGTTGAAGGACCTATGCGGCCCCATTGTTCCTTATCCGTGGGAGCTCTGGGAAGTTAGCCAACATCCACTCTGCTCTAAGACTCTGTTGGATTGTGTGTTGTTTGTTGTTGTATGCACGTATGATTTATGGCGGATTTTATTGGGTTTTAGATTGCTGTTTTTCTTCAATTGCCCTGTTGTATACTTGGCAAGAATATTCTTCTTCTAATTGATATGGCTGCAGAGTTAATGCTGTTGCTATTGATTTCAGCAGCCCGACAGGTCAATGTTACAGATGGCCACGCTGTAAAATCTGTGCTTTTTTGCTCTTACTCTAAATAACACATCTGGATGTTCAAGTTGATCCCAAAGAGACTTCTGCATGCCATACCACGGCTTTATCATTACTTCCTAAGATTTGCCAAGCATATGGTAGCTGTAGTCTGCATATTTTTACATTTAACTTAAAAAAGTTTATCCTAATATTATGCAGACCTAATTGGGACAAGTTATGGTTTTCTCCCAGTCAAAAGTCTCTAATAAAGTCAATGTTAAAAGAGTAGGCTGCATTTCCTTGACGAAGATTATTTTCGTTAACCTGAGTGAGCTTCATAAAAGGCTATGCCCTGGTTCTTCTCAAGTGTTGGAGTTGGCTTCTATCAGCTTGGGGTTGAAGGGGAAGTCCAAATCCTGCAGCTTGTTGTTTTTCTGAGATATTCTGTATTGCTTTGAGGTGTGGACTAGAGTGTGCACTGTCTGCACTGTGTGTTCTACAGGGTAAACTGTATGGTGATGATATGCCCCTTTAACAGCACAAATCATAATAAGTTAAATACATCTAAATATATGCACATGATCTATATACTGTAAATATAAAAGTCAAAATGATTACTTAGTTCAAAAGACATATGACACAACTATAAACCATATTGGAAAGTTAAACTGATAGTCCTAGACTTTTGCAGAGGCAGAACATATTTTTTTTATAAATTTAAATACTTTTCAAGACAAGACCGTGTTACTTTTCAAAAATCATAAAAAAATATGTTATATCACTAGAATTAGGCAACCATTGTAATTCTACTATCAGTCAGACCATGTTGTCCTGAAGTGGATGGTGACCAAGTACAATTTGCAATCGCCTGCTACAGCTCATCAACATGGCAAAGAAAGCTTTCTGTCTAGTTTCCGGATTATGATTATTTATATAATTAGTTAGTTTAGATATATTTTAGACTATTTTGGTTGGCATGCAATGCGATAGATATGATCACAAGGACCATTGGTTTGAGATATTTCTGACCAAGTCAGAGTCAACCAGACAGTGCTGCAGTGTCGGGGTGTGAAACAAGGCTTTGGCAGCTCTCCTTGTCCTGTGATTGATTTAGCTCTGCTGGCCAAGCCAATATAGGCCCATAGGCCTTAGGGATGGTCAAGTTGACTGGCTGGTTGACTAGATGAGACGTTTTGTTGAAATGTTGATGAGTATCATGACCTTCATTGGTCTTTCAACTTTTAGCAGTGCAATATTTCTGAAGAGGAACTACCTCAGGCTTCAGACTGATAGATTGACAGGCATTGCTGTTTTTAGACCGCGCAAGCCTCTGGGTACAGAAGCCCACGTTTGGACTGATGTCCACTAAAATGGCCTGAATTACGTTTCATGTTGGCCGTCCAGCATCACCCATGAGTTCTTTGTCTTCCACCTGGAAATGGCCAGGAGGATGTGTGCCTGTGTGTTAGTGTTAGTGTCACACCAGTAAGGGGAAATCCCACAGTGTAACAGGAGATCTCAGAGGGGCTTCGCTCCAGAAGTTTCCGTGCTACAGCCTAATCCCAGTGACAGTTCAGCTGGATGCTGCAGTCACCAGACCAGGGAATTAACGTGCAGGGGGACACAAAGAAAGGCTGCCAGGGCACAACAGCTCGGCTTCGATAGCCGCCCAGCATCCTGGGATGAAATGGGAGGTGGATTTGACTCAGTGATGTGTGAGGTTAGGATGGAACAGTCTATGGGAAAAATAGGTCAAGTGTCTTTGTACAATAATTGGATTTAATAATTCAAAATATTAATGAGGCATTAAGCGCCCTCAGTGAGTTCCATTGTTTTTTTTATTGAGGATTTATTCATGCCACCTGACTGTTTGAATCGAGAACAAAAAGTGAAAAGCGTAATTTGTCTTGCACTATTCTGTCACTGCTCAGGGATCGAGCACGTTCTTTTATTTTGCTAGAAGTAGGTTACCCATGAATTAGACCTAAACAAAGATATGCGTTAAAGTAATCCAGCAATGCAGTTCCTTTATGTTATCCTTCTGAGACCATGCTAGATGCTAGTATAGTGTGCTCTCTGTACAGCATGTTCTGTTTGGGTAAGTAATGTAGTTCAAACATCATTTTTAGCCTGGGTTTACATACACTTTACTAGAAAAGGAGGAGGTACTTACAGGTAGGAATACCTGACCAGATATACTTTTAGGCTCCGTACAACCTTTAGGGGCTTTCCAGTGAGTGACCGGTCGGTGAGGCCGCTGCACAGACCGTGCTTTCTAAAGTGGGCTTAAGACTTTTCTGCGTTCCACACCTGCTCTCCCCGACCCAGGAGGATTAAGGGTGGCCACAGGCTTGGCAGGGTTTAGCGAGGGGAAACAAAAAGGGCCTGGATGTGTTTGAAGTGTGCAGGGGAAGACCCCTAAGATGGCTCTTTGAGTCAGCTCCTGCTGGGATTGAAATCTCTTCAGCCACACCTGCCAGGGCGGCACTGGGATCTGCACCATGACCTGTGACCCCCCCCCCCCCTGCTGCCCCTTCCTCGGCCCGCCTCCCTCCTTTCATGCTCTCCACAAACTGAGCGGAACGGCCCAGGTACACTGACCTGTTTGTGATCAGGCTTGACACATAAAAGCAATCAATAACGTCCTCATAGAACGTAATGATAATCCATTGAATTGATGAAAATCGCTTTTGAACGTACAAGCCTGAATGCACAAGCTTTGTGGCCTAGATTTCTCCCAGTCTGTTCATGAAGGATTGATCTAGCCTTCCCTCTATTGTCTCTACATTTTCTAATTAGCTTTAGTGATTTCCTAATACTGCAACATTCAACCTTGAATTATTCCCTCTGCCACACATAAAAACAAGCATTTGTTACAGATTCTGAAATCAACAAAGCATGTTAATGTTCTTGTTTATTTCCATGATCAAACATAATCACTCTCTCCTCTGGAGGGGAACTCTCTTCGGGGTAATTTGTGGCATTGTAACTTGCACGTTTGACAAATTAGAATCTGGGAACTCCAGGGGACTTGGGTGTGTGTGTGTGTGTGTGTGGGGGGGGGGGGGGGGGCTCTGCTAGCTACCGAATACTGACATTAGCATTTTTTCTTTCCCTTTGTTACGTAGTTTCAGCACATTACAGCCTGTTGACTTTGCAGGTTTTGGGAGGATTGAAGGGGGTTCAATGTGGCGGGTCATCCTCTCCAGCATGGGGGAGCCTGTTCTCTATTGAAGTGAGCCGGGGGGTTTTCATCATTGAGCGGAGGCCCCCCCCCCCCCCCCTCTCTCCCTATTTAGAAAGGCTATGTTGCCAGGTGGGGATCCATTTGCAGAGGCGAGCCAGAGTTTCCCCCCATCTTCCTCGCTTTCATTCAGGCTTTTCATTTGGAGCTCCAGCCAGGTGGCCCAGCACACCTGATCGAACGTGATATAGACCCAAAGGGAAGTTTGATTTCCATCCTCGTAGTATTGAGCCGGCACCTTAGATTGAATCGATGCACCGTAGATCAATGCACTGTAAACTATCATGTTTCCGAATCTGCGGACTTGGGTAAATGGCCATGGTGTATACTTTAAGGCGGATATGCAGTGGGAGGAATGTAATATCCCAATGTCCTTCCTGCCGTTATGTTACAAATGTGTTCGGTTTGCAGCGAATTTCCAGTCCTGATGCAATCAAATCAACCAGTTTTCCAGTTCCCTAACGTTCTGTTGTTTCATTTGAAACTTTCAATTGAAGAATTTGCAATTTGCAACAGCTCTCAGCAGTCATAGTCCTCAATGACAGCTTATTGACAAAAATATAATAATACATAATAATATAATATCTCTCTTCTCTCATTTCTCTCTGTATCCTTACCTGGGTGTGTTGAGCATGCAGAATGGAAATGGAAACCAAACAAGCCTATCTTATGCCGCTGGTTGGTATATCAACAGGCATTAGGCTGAATGGGGAGCAGCCTTGTTTTCTCTCCCGCCCCAAGGAGGCAAGACAGACAGAGGCTTTCACTGTCCTCTCTCTCTCTCTCTCTCTCTCTCTCTCTCTCTCTCTCTCTCTCTCTCTCTCTCACTCTCTGTCTCTCTCTCTCTAACTTTCTCTGTCTCTCTCTCTCTCTCTCTCTCCCCCCTCTCGAGTAAGGAGTGGGATGATGATGGTGGTAGGACAATGGGAGGAAAGGCATTGTTAACCAGCCTCGTTGCTGTCAGCCCAGAGTCAGGATGCGCCTAAGCTGCTGCTCTGCACACTAAACACTCCACTTACCGCGAGTGCTGCTTGCTTGGCCTGCCTCATGCATTTACATGAGCACAGCAGGTGGTTGTCTCCCAATCAGATTATTTTCTGATCTTCAAACATTTCAAAGCTCTAATGCTCACTCCAAAGGCCAAAGAAAAGTCGTACAGTATACCCTCTATAAGATAAAGTACGTGATTCCCGCCATGCCTCTTCCTGCTCAGAGAGCTTTGTCAAGCTGTGAATCAAAATGGCCTTCCGCAAACGGAAAAATAAACATAGGAGATTCAGCATCATCACCACAGGATCCAAAAGCTAAACCCCAACCTGACGGGCACATTTTGTTCCTTTGAGAATGATGATGAGAAGTGTCAACCACGTCTTTTGAGTTATAGCCCATATTCATCGTAATTGCAGCCTGTCAAGTCATAGAAATGGAGATGGATTTGACTTCATTTGCTGCAAGTTTGTGACAAGTGCACAGGAAGAGAACGCCATGGGGATTGTGCTGGTGTGTCTAACTTGGCAATCATTTGTCAATTTTGAGCATATTGCTAAATAGGACTGCCTGTCTTCTATGATGTACATCTAACCAGGTACAAGGGTAGATTTGATAATGAACTGAAGAAGTACTAACCCTGTTAAAAAACACACATTCATCATGTTGATGTTAGGTTGACATGAAAAGCCCGGGGAAGGCAGATTCGTTCTACAGTCAAGGTGTGTTGAGCTATGCATAATATGAAACGTGGAGCTACGTTTGAATAGACATTATTATGGTCGGCAACACAGAAATGTGCATGTATGCATGAATGGGTTTTAGCTTGCTATCCTTTCCTGACCATGAATTATATAATGAATGAAAAATGTGTTTTTTCGTTTCTTGCAGAGTCACTTAGATGATGTTAGTCAGTTTTGCTTTGCAGTCCGTTGCTCACAAACCTTTGGAGCAGCCGAACTGATTATCGCGTGGAAATCTCCACTCACAGTTCTTTATTTCGTCCTGAATCAATAGGTAACAGCAAGATGGGATTGATAATGATATTGAGATTGATTGGTAAATCCCCTCGAAGAGTTGAAAGCCCCTAAACAGACAGTATATACATGCAATTCAGTGCTGAGATAGGACTTGGCAGGAGCAGCCGATAGATAAGTGAAATAAGGCCAGAGTGAAAAGCCCTATCAGTCCCTAAGGGGCTTAGCTGCAGGATTCTGAAGCTCCAAACTGGCTGTGTTGGAGGGAGATAGCAGACATTGGTTTTAAATTACCCAAGATTGCCTTGTGGTTTCAGTCTATGGGGATGCCAGGAGACAAGACGTTTGTTAAAACAAGCGCAGCCATTGAGGCAGATTGGGGTGGAGAGCCGACCTGCGATTTCCGAGGCGGACAGAACAGGTTGGACGGCTGGTAATTGCCGAATTGGCAGAAGGGTCGAGGAGGTCTTGCAGCACTGATATGTGCCAGAGGGAGAATCCAGTGGTTGTGCTGTGTCGCTCAGGGAGGCTCCGCTCTCAACTGACATGTAGGCCACATTGCCCACCACAGCGTTGGCACCCTATTGTTCTTTCCTACACCATTGCCACTTGGACCTTTGTCTCCTGCTCTCTAAATGACTAGCTAGAGGTCTAACGACTAGATAATTACATATGAATTACTGGTCTACATTGTTCTAGATTCACTGAGCCAAGGGCTACTATTGGGTGTCGGTACCCGTACAGTGTCAGTTGTTCTGGGAACAGTTTTCGATAACAAGACAGTACTACAAAAAACTGCCTTGCTTGTTGCAGTTGAACAGGTCATAGAAGTCAATGCCAAACCTATTCTTACTGTTATGCAATGGATGTAATTGCCATTAAAACAATTGCGTAGGCTGTATTTGTTAATAGAGGTCTGCAGCCACAAGCTGCCATTTATTCAATTGAACTTACTCTTATGCATAAAGGGGGAGGTAACCGTAGCAACTAGCTTGAGGTCAACAAGCTTTCACGCCAGCCTCCACCTTTCCTCAACAAGTCTCATTTAAAAAACGGTGATATAACTATGTCGTGGCATATGCTTCACAATATGTGAGCGAAAGGGGCGTTACCACAACCCCCGTAAACAACGCTGTCGCATCAGACCAATAATAACAACATTCCCCCATTAATTTGTGCAGTCATTACTAACTTTCTCACTGCGTTTCCCCGTACCAGACAGTGATCTCTAAGGGGAATGCTGGGCTTTCTCTCATCGGCATATGAGCTCCCATGTATTTTATTGTCTCCAGCTAGAAACTTTCACAAAGCAGCTTTTAATGTTTAAAGTTTACTTTGTTACAGGTGCAATAACAAAAGGCCTTTTAACTCTGACTGGAAAATCTTTAGGAGAATTGGCTCCAGCATTGAGGGGTTGAGGTATTGATTGTGCCCTCTGGCTCAGCACGGTAAAAGATGGATAGATTTCTGTGAAATGCACTCTCGGTGAGAATATAAAGGCCATTGTATGTTTTCACTCAGGAATGAATTGTTTAATGACATATATCTGGGCCACCTTTTGGTTGGAATATGCCTGTTTCTCTGGAAAAGACACATGTTGACTGGGCGGCATGCATTTATCTTTGGTCCCGGAGTGCGAACCTCGTTGAACCTTTATATCCAGTTAAATCTCCTTCACAGAGTCGGCCATTTCTTGTAGGGACATCAATTAAATAAGCTGTCAAGGCTGATTACGTGTGGAGAGGGTGCTGGAGAGTGGCACGGATAAGTGGTCTTTAAAGAGAAGGCTGTTGTTAGGCTATGGATTGATTTGTTTGTCTACATGCATGTCTACAATCTCTTAAAAGAGCCCTGGCCAGGAAACAACACTTAGTCAGTGTACAGCTTTCAAAATCTGCTCAGAGGTACATTTCTAAATAAATGTAGTCATGGGATTTCATTTTCTACAATGGAAAGACATTTCAGTTGTGAAATGGGACTTTCCTTGAGTGAAGGGAAGAGATTTCAATAGAGAATATTTTATAAAATGTGAATTAGCCTCTAAATGTGGATACAGTCCTGTTGATGTCTAGGCAAAGGATAAAGCGACATAGTCACCCTCCACCTCTTTCGCTCTAGAATCATTGTTAATCTCAGGCTTGACATTTGAAGAATTACACTTTAAAATGAAGCTAGCGCTGTGTGCTTATTTGTCTAGTTATGTGGGCTTAGCAGACTTACTGGGAAAAAGTCGACTTCTCCTCAAAGTGTTTCTAAAACTGCCTGCGCCCCTCTCATCTTCTGACTGGAGGTACGGCTCTCCTTGGTGATACCATTGATTTCAATATCAAATGCTGATAAAAGACCTCTCCTAGCATTTGTTTGATTTCCACATGCTGGGAGGGAAAGGGGTGGCCGAGGGGGTGCTTAGAACCACTGAACCAAAACATTGATGGAAAAAAAAAAACTCCATGGGTCTGGAGCTAAAGACTAATGCACATTTTCCCAAACAAACTATATGCTAGGTTACATATTTGCAACACAATCCTTCAACATTTATTCAGTGTTTGCAAATAATGTATGAGCCCCATGCGGCTCTAGGTTTACACATGCAGCTTTGAAGAGGGCTCTGAAGGAATGATAAAACGTGCTTGTCTTAGATAATTTGGCTAAAAGATTAAACTATGTCCAAGACAACAAATTCCAAGGAAATATCATAGAGGTTAGCAGTCTTGGCTAGCCCGTCTATAACCAAGCCTACTACATAAATGCTATTTGCTATAACTATATGCTATACCTTTTTTCCCCCTAAGCGATGTTAATAGATTACAGGTTCGACTTGCCTATTACAAGCACTCCACATTTTCCAAATATCGTGATACATGAACAATCGTTCTTCCCTGTGTCGGCCTCCTAAAAAAACAGGCAAAGCAGCAAATATATCATTAGCAGCTGCCCTATGGAGCTAGAGCCATATTAATTATCCCCTGTTCTCGTTTGGGCACGAATTTGCACATGTACTGTAAATGTCAACACGGAGATGAATGAGGAAACAATGGCCACAGTTCACAGCCTTCATGACGCCGAGATTGTGTGGAAGATGAGAGATGGGCTTCAGTCTGCCAAGAGATTGGATTAGCAGACATCTACTTACAAAGCTTGAAGTGTTGTCAATTACTAGGCCTTGCTCTGAATCAGTAACAGTTTAAAATGTCTTATGTCCAACTTGTTTCCCTTAAGTGAAAGCTCCGAACAATAGTGATGGTTTTTATCCTTCTATGGGCCCCTTAACCCCCTGAAATGTTCTCTGACAGGCCTTTTCTTAGATTTATGAGTGAATTGAAAAGCACTTTGGGGAAAAAGCTCAACTTTCAGGCCCGTCATCGCCTTCATGGTGTGAGGGACAAAAGAGAATTTGTAATAATCGATGGCACACCAGCTCAGTTGAAATGTGCCCTTAATGGTTGCTTGCTGTCATTTTGTGCGCAGCCTTTTGAAGGGATTAGAGTGGCTGCATGGTGTAAAGGCACATGAACAGCAAAGTTTCCTGGCCATCTGCTGGAGAATAAATCAATTTCTGCTAGATGTTGCAGTTTGGGAAAGTAATGGCTAACGATGATGGAGTTTGGACACTTCATACTTGTCATTGTGAAATTGGACTGCCGTGCCGCTAATGACGGTAATGTATGTTGTGCCTCGCCTGCTACAGTAATCCTTCACTCTGTCTCACTTAAATGCATCTCATTGTCGAGCATATTGCATTATGAATACAGCCGATGAAAAAAGGGGGAACGTAATTTATGTGTTCGTTCATTTGGGAGCGGAGTTAATGGAAAAGCCGTAACAATATAAATGTCTTTCCTTTGTCACAGGCGATTGTAACTTTGAGAAGCCGCTGGCATCCTGTGGGTACAGCCAAGGCAGGGAAGATGACCTTGACTGGGAGCAGGCCAATACCAGAGAGAAGCCTTCATCAGATACCTGGATGCCTTCAGGTAAGGAAGGAGACACTGACCCACACAGACACTGTGGAGAAAAGAGGTTTCCAGCACCCTGAAAGGAAATATATTCCTTGGCCATTTTCCAAACTCCCTCACTTTTTCACCTGGCACAATAGACAGTCACATTTTACAAATATTAAATGATAAAGTATATTTATATATATAAAAAAAAACGTTTTTAGATTTTTTTTTACAATGCTACTTATAAGTATAAGTAGATACAGTCAATCTCCTGCGTAACACGTACAGCTTAGAAATGAAACATGATGAATTCAACCAATGCAAGTTGTTACAATGACATGCTGACATACAAAAAAAAGGCCAGAACCTGCAATTTGATTCAGCTGTTGCCACTTATGTTTATCGTTTCAATACAATTTCTCTTCTTCACTTTGTCATTGATGTTGGATTCTTACATATTCAGGTCCGACATAAACATCTGCATCCTTGTCTCACGATTGAGACAAAAGCAAAGAAAGGGAATTTTATATTAAAATACAAAAATGCATTATAATTTTAGCAAATCCTCTACACCAGGAACATATTGAAATTTATACAAAGTGCGTTTTGTGAGGGGCGCACACAATTTGTCTCTTTAATGTTCCATTGCTTTTCATTTGATTTGAAACAAGGAGCTGAGCTGGCGATACCTAAGGAATTAGTCTAATGGAATGGCAATTTTTTCATGTTACAACAAAGCCAGCGCTCGCAAACTAATGAATAATGTTTTCCACTCCTATCTGATGCCTAATCTTACAAAGGCTGCATCACAGATAGATTGCGTCGCAAAGTGACAAAGGGGGAATTAATTAGGAAGCCCTCACTAATTCCAAGCAGGCAGCACCCAGGCCTGTTTGTGCGTGTCAGTTTGTGTCGCGCCGCCCTGGAGAAATTACCTGCCAGGGAGAGGGAAGCATTTACTTTTTCCATTGGAATTGATTTATATGGGGACACAAGGAGGCTGGGCAAAGGTTAAAGTGGGAACGCAGCAAGCCTTGACCTACAAATTAACACCTTGTGTGCGATCTAAATTTAACATATCTGATTAAAATTCCACGTCTCGTTAAGAGGTGTCCCTGATTGTGCTTCTCGGTCTGAGTGCACGCTAGATGGGCTTGTTTTCTCCCTGTGCATCTTCAAGTAGCGGATCGCTACTCAGTCTCCCTTCTCTCAGATGGAGCACTCAGCCTGCCACACAAAATTGTAATCTTTCCTCTTTGACCGCTTTGAAAGAGATATGAAATGTAGTGTGCTTGATGGTGAAATTGTTTTAGGAGGACTGAAGAGGGGTTTGATGGGTACAAATGCATTTAAGTGAAAAGCACACGGGTGGGAAAGCTATCTCACCCCTGATTGTCATCTCACTCTCAACCTGTACAAAACGACCTCATCATGTTTGGCGAACAGATTGTTATCTCACGTGGTGTGGCGGGACAGAAATGGAATTAGAATAGCCAGAAAATAGGACACATTACCAACTCAACACATATGAGAGAAATGAACACATTGTCTCCCTTGATGGGAGGTTTGGGAGCTAAGAGAATACATGATAAGAATCATTATTTTAACCTATCCTGCCCTACTAAAGTTGATATATTTCTCATCAAAGTGTCTGATTAAAATCCCAATACTGCCAGATCAATCAGGCGGACAGATAATTGCTTGAATTTTTAACTCTTTTTAATTAAAAATGAATACCCTTATAAGAGCAAACCATCAAAGCCTATTTAGATGCTGGACTCGGTTATAGATGTGCTTGTAATAATTTCAAGTTATCGTTGTTAGGCATAAACAATTAATGAAAATGTATGTTCATTATACAGTTATGTGGTTTCATATTTTCTTCAAAGGGTCATGATAAAGTGGTAACATGATAGCCCTGCATGGTACAGTCCTCAGCTTCCCAACAGCATCGTGTTTGACTGCGGTTGGCGAGTGGGAAATGGTTGATGCACCAGTTACAGGCCTAATGGAGGGTTTGTTGTTGTGCCAGTCCAATGAAGACACTCTGGCTGGAGCGTTCACTCCACTCATATCCTGCAACCAGAGCCCAACCTGGCTCCATTCCAGCCCAGCACGCAAATAAGAGGAGCAAAAAAAAAAAAAGAAGAACCAATTCAAACCAGTGAAAAGCAGCTCCGTTGCCACATGAAGGAGAGGAGAAGGTCCCAAACGGAGCCTGAAACCTTGAATTGTGTGCGAGAAGCCTTACCCTGCCTAATTGCTATGTCTGGACATGGACTAGCCTTGTTTATCTCCGCGAGCGGCTCTGATTGCATGGCTTGGGCTCCGTCAGAGTGGCTCAGCCAGGCTCCAGTTCTCCGTACGTCTTCATGGGCACACCCGCACTGGACTCCCCAGTCCCTCTCCCAGGCCAACCGGAGACGTCCCTCTGCAGGATTGTCCCATTTAGTCCTGTCAAACAGCAAACAGCCTTATCTGAACCAACATGACAAAGCCATGTTCGCCCGTTTAGAAGACGGGCCCGGCAGCCTGTAGTGGAGGGACACCGTTCAAAAAGCGTCGGGCATTCAATTAACTTTTATACCCGAGTTCAGAGAAATAGTCCCACCTGCATTGCAGATGTTTCTTTTTGCTACATTTTTTGGCCACGTCTAATAGAACTCTCCGAGAGATTAGGCGGCTATTCAAAAGAGAGTTTCCCGGTTTCCTCCTTGTTGCCGCTGTCAAAAAAGTTCTCCCAGCCTGGAGTGAATAGATCCAGTAGACGTGGTGGGGGGATACGAGCAGTGCTGCTGCAGGGGGTGTCCAGATGCTATTAAAAAAAAGGAGCTGCTTTTTTTTCTTTTTTCTTGTACTGAGGCCCAGCTGGTGCAGAGGCTGCCTCCTCTCTGATGGTGTCATAGATGTTACCAGCAGTCGGCTGCTGCCTTCTCCCCTGAGAATCTCGCCGAGGAATAATGGCCAGAGGAGGAGAATGGAAGTCTTCTAACTGAGATTAATTAGCGCACTTTCGTGTTCTGCTAAACACAATAGAAATCGTACCTCCGGTTGAATAGCTCATTGTTATATTCTTAATTGTTGCTTCAAAATGTGTAGAAGGTGAAAAATGGTGGGGGCTTTGTCTCGCTGTTGCTCTTTGCCATTTGATTGGATTGTGTGTCCTAGGTTGACTAGATGACCTAAACAATACTGGGAGACTGACAGAAATAAGTGCCTCGGGAGGCTGCAGGGATCCTGTGGCCGTGGTCCCTTTCATGTGGCAGGCTCACCGTACGCTAAGGATCCCATCCACAGATTCGGGAAAAGGTGCCTCTCTCACGGTATTGCGACAACAACAACAACGATTTTACATCACGGGAGTTGTTTCTCCCGCCTTCTCTCCGTCTGCCTTTCGCTTTTCGGCCGCCGCAACCGTGTGTGACTATGCACTAAGCTGTGCATACTGGGAACAACATGGACTACAGTTTGAGAAAAGATAGCTGTTAGGACAGTCTGGCCAACATGAGGCGAGTTGCAATGGATAAACCACAATAAGACACAGCGTGGAAAAGACGTTGTTTGTCATATGTGCGGCGTGCTGAAGCACTTCAGCTATGTGTGGCTCTCCCCTAGCCCTCCCAACCTTTGGCCTCTCTCACGTGCGTTGCCAACACCGAAACCAAACCTCACGGGGCGTTAAGGATACCCTTTCCCCAAAGCGTAGAGTGGGTCTTTAATGTGAACGGCCATCACTCTTGAGTGAATGAATGAATAGGCCATCAGGCCCTGGCTAATGCTTATGGACAGCTTGTTTGTTTATTATGTGCGGGCCATATGTGTCGTTTACCACGTGACAAACAGGGGAGGTGAACGAGAGCGACTTGTACGTCAGGGAGGAGAGGAGAACCCCCACTGACTGAAGGACATCAGAAATTAAATCAGAATTTAAATCACATCAGCAAACGATTACATTTGCTGGGGGTAGGGGGGGCCTGGTGTGTGTGGCGTTAAAAAAAAAGAAACTAATTGTGTTAAAGGCATTTCCAACTTGGTGTGAATCTGGTGTGCACCCTCTGTGTGTGGGATTGGAAGGTCGAGGAAGGTTAAGGAGAAGCCCCATTCAATGAGTAGGGGCCAAAAACAGTCCAGCAAATGAGCTCATCTGATCAATTGGTAAATTAATTCTTCAGGACAAAAGAGTGATATTTCCAGTTTGACAGGTTTGTGCATCGAGGACACCCAGTGTTACATCGCAATGGAATGGATGGAGCCTTTTAAACAGGCTTAGGAGGACACATCCCTAGGACTCTGTAGTAATTCATGCTTGTCCCGATGGAGGACATATTACCATACGGTTCTTCATACCATACATCAATTCACTGAGAGTCTGATGGGCAATTATGGCTAATGATATTGCTAGGTGACTCGTTATATAATATCTTTGTGGATATAAAATGTACTTGTAGACGCTTTAGTCATTACAGGGATATTGCTTTGATGTGTCAAAAATAAATGAAAATACATTTTCGCTGGGGCATCATGTGAAGAGCCAGCTCTTAACCGAAGGCCTTTGTGTCTGGGAAAAGAATGAGGTGTCCGGCATGATGTGTGGTTTCAGGTGAACCCACTGGACGGCAACAAAGAATACCAGCCAACCCCTTCAAATGGGAAACCCAAACTTATTCGGTGTTATTTTATCAGTCCTTTTCAGATTTCAAAAGGACACCGGGAAAGTTCTGGACAGCAGGGGAAATTGAGCGGAGGCCATGGCTCTTCACATTAACAGCCTAACCCTCACAGCGAGAGCTTTTTTGATTGGTGGCAGAAAGTGAGAATAGCCCTGTCTTCATTGACATTTCCGAAGCGGCCGCCGTGCTTTTCCGCGGGTGTGACCTCTGTGAATTTTATTAGCAAATGAGACCTGGAGGGTTTGGGTTTAAAGAGCGCCCCTTCATTCTGATTTCCCCCACATAATGATTTTCGCAGAGTTCAGGACCTGAATGGAGGAGAAATAATGAGCACTAGTCATTATGGCAAATTATATCCTCCACTCAGGCCATCACTCAACTCATAATGAATCTACGCGAAAACCCCCCAACCCATAGACTGATGGTTAAAAGGAGACAGTTCCCTGTCCGTGTGAACTAAATGAACTGAGGCTGTGTCCCCACATGAAACATTTCCCCTCTGTTTTACGTGATGTACAGTACGAACAGGGCAATGGAATTAAACACCGAAGGTGCGGAGGGGTTTGTTCCATTTACCTTCAATAATGTTTGCAGTTTGACTGAATTAAAGGGAATGACAGCCGTCTTGCAAATGCTACACATTTCAGACGTTATCCTGAATGTGCCGTGGTAAGAATTTTCTCAAGAGCTGTCATTTTGTTGTTATTCGGTTCTCTACAGAAACGTTGTTTATCATAAGACCTCCCACAGACGACGTTCATTACTATTTTCTCACAAACCCGAGGCGTAAGCTATGCGCCCTGCTCTGACAAATGAGCATCTCTTTACATCAAACGCCTTACCAGACAAGTGGGTGTTTGTTTGTTTATGAAACGGTAACATTTAGCTTAATGCCAAACATTTTGATCCTATCCGTCTTACCCGAGGATGTTGGCTGATATAAAATACTCGATAGAATGGCTTAGTGGCTTGTGATGTCAGAGGAGACATTTAGTTAGTGATTGATCACCAATTTGCCACCAAGCCTTTACCTCGAAATGTTCCTTTGAAAAATCTTTTGCCGCGGTGAATCCTCAAGAGGGGGGACTAGCATGCCTATCACAAGTGACCAAAGTTTGGGGCCAATTCCCAAATGTCTTGCGGTTGAGAGGGAGTTGAAAGGTTAGAGTATTAAGTTGATTGAAACCCCCACAAGCCAGATGAAAAAGGACATGCCTTTGTAGTGGGGCCTGTAATAGTATTAAACCACATAGACTGGTATTTGCGATTACACGTATTGTTAAATGAACTTGTGCTTCTGCAAGATTACGCTGGGCAAAGCCGATTTAAGATAAGAGTTTTGTTCAATGACAGGTTTTGTCCATTGCAAAGTTCATAACCGTTTAATAGATATCACGGCATAACTAATGCTTGTGACCAGAAATATTTCATATCGTTCATAAATCCATGTCCATACTATTGTGATTCAAATTTCCTCTGCTTGAAGTGAATTCAAACTGACACAGGGTATATCGAATCAAATAGGATGCACAATCAGCTGGTCTAAAACAATACAGCATTAACGCCCGTAAGACTTTTATCTGTTGCTGATATATTTTTCATAAGACTTATGCGAGCGTCCGTGTTCTCCATGTTCAGTCATCAACGTAATAAAAGGTGAGAGTGGCCTACCTGGGAATGACAGTGAATCTATATTCTGCTGAATGCCTTAGACAATAGGAGTGCCCTGCCCTTTACAGAATACCACAGACAGCCCTCAAGCGTGCAGCGAGTTCTCCATTTTTTAATTGGAATATGTGATTGTTAAGGCATGAGAGGAAGAAAATAAAAAAATAACACTCTCGCGCATCGCTGGAGCATTAGCATCGCACTAACACAATCTCATTATAATTTGCTCTTAGACTAGTAGGCTAATTAGCTTGTCGGGGTGCAGCAGGTCCCGTAGTGCATGTGGTCATTAGGACTGGAGAACCGGCAAAGTGAATGACAGGATACATCTGTGTTTCCTGCTTAGTTCTGTCACAAGGGCTGGATGATGAGGTGGAACTATATCACTTGAAATATTTCATTATTCTGCTGTTTTCTGAGGCTAGATAACGAGGCAGGAGGAAAGGAAAGACTTACTCTGGTTGGGAAGTGTCTCATTTCATTCGGTAACAGTGACTTACAAAGAACACAATTTGTAAGCCATGTCTGGTGAGGCAGATATTTAAGAGAGGTTTTTATTTTGCATACAAGTCCACATTAATATTTCCAATGAGCTTCTTCTGCAAGTTAATATGAAAAGGAATCTCCAGCCGTATCAAACAAGATGTGACTTTGTGCACGGTGTACCTTTTGTATTATTAATATTTCATTAACACCCTGTTAAAGTATCCAACTGCAGCTGGAGGGATCTTGCTTTTCTCCCTAATTACATATACACAGAACAGAACCATGCATAAATCTCCTGCACAACAGTGTCAGAACGTGACTGTTTCAAATGAATAGTAAGCAACCTGTTTTAATGATAGAGGAAAGCACTGGCGCCGGCCTCTTTGTCTTTGTAATTTGAGCTTCAATTGAACAATTCATCATCTGATTATTAGTGCTGGTTCAGATCACACTAAGGGTTGTTGACGCCCCTCAGGGGAGATGAAGAAAAGCATGAAAAAACAGCAAACTTCTAGGCACCTGACCAGATGGCTGAGTGTTATTAAGGAGACCTCAAAGGCCTCCTATGGACACGGCTGATCAAAGTTGAACAAACAAGTGTCTCAAAGTCGGCTCTCATCCTGCCCTTGCTCATCTTATTAAGAATTCCAAGACGCGGCTTTCTCAACGTAAACAGAGGCCGACAATAAATAATACATGTAGACTTAAGTATACTGGTGAAAGGAAAATGATTAATATCATAGATTGTTGTCTGCAGCCTGGTGAACAGGCGTGGCACAGTCCCAGTGTACTTATTGTGTGCATGGAAATGTGTGACCCAATGACCTAGAAAAAAAAAGTCTGAAGTTTCCTGCGCGTTCACCACTTAATTCGAAAGTTTGTGTACGTTAGCTGTGTGCCCAAGGTTTTAGGAGGAGAGCACGTTGTGAATCTTCTTAGACAAAGGCTCCCGAGAGGTGTTCCCGCCTGACAAACAAAGCAGAGGAGCTTGACTCCGTGTCATTGCAGCCCGCCACTCGTCTTCTACACCTCCTCCTGTTCTTCTCTTCCTCTTTCTCCTCTTTCATTCCGTAAACATGACAGATCCTCGCGCTCGTTATCTGAGGCTGGAGACAGATGGAATTGGGGAGTGCTACGAGGGTAGCACAACAAGACAAGTGGGCAAGCCTGAGTCACTGATGGAACAAATGGGGTTCTGCTAAACGGTGCTCGGCAGTTACACTTTAGGGCCAAACATACTGATGTCTGTATAGTTCCGCCATTTTACCACCAAACCTCTGTGATTCTAGATTCAAAATGGCATACTGAGCTCTCCGCTCTGATCTATCCGAGTTGTTCTGTAAAGTATGAAGGTGTTTGATGTAAAAGAGCAACACTTTCTTTCTGCTGAGCTTTTAACTTCCACATTGTTTTTCTCCTTTTCTCCATTGCAAAGTGTAAACACTTTGTGAAGTATAATAGTCCTGAGAATGTTTGGCTGTTTTCAAAGTACTGTCAAAATAAGCCGTTCTTGTTTTGTCCTTGGGTTGTGTGCTGGATGTCACCTCACCACTACTACTTTCATCTCTTTCCTGAATTAAAAACTAAATAGAATCTTGGCATACCAGGTTTTTGTGAAATTCTTTGCCAATGCAATCCTTCTCAATTGTGCTTCATTGGCAAGTAGGAAGGTCACTGGATTAACCTTTCAAATTAAATCAAAATGAGAAAATCGAAATGGATATTTTGCGTGCCAAAATTTTGTCTGTATTGATTTCTCATATTTCCCCCCTGTGATAAAATGTGCCAGAACGACTCCGGAAGACCCTGCATTTTTGTAAGATCTCAGTTGAACTCCCATTTTTTTAAATAGAACTCTAAATTGGCACGTTGTAAGTGTAAATAATAGCTCCAAAATGTATCGAAATTATTAGCCAACATCCCCTCACAGGGGTCAGTCATTGTCTAAGGAGGAATTCCCTCAAGCCATTTTCACACTTAGCCTAAAAAATATTTCAAAATATATAAAAGTAACCTGTACACTTAATAATAATAATAATAATAATAATAATAATAATAATAATAATACATTTAATTTAGAGGCGCCTTTCTAGACACTCAAAGTCACCGTACATGGCATGGCAATATGATACTTAGCCCATAAAATACTATACATGTTCTCTTTACTGAGCAAAGAACACATGTTTGTAACTCATATCAAAATGCTTTGAATTGTCCCAGGTTCGGCCTTCATGATGGTGAACACGTCGGGCCGCTTCGCCGGCCAGAGGGCCCTGCTGTTCACGCCGCAGCTGAAGGAGAACGACACCCACTGCGTCATCTTTCAGTACTTTGTGACGGGCCGGGAGGGCAGCAACCCGGGCCACCTCAACGTCTACATCAAGGAGAACAACAGCCCCATGGGGACGCCCGTGTGGAACGTGTCGGGGCGTGCCTCCCGCACCTGGGGACAGGTGGAGCTGGCCGTCAGCACCTATTGGCCCAACTTCTACCAGGTGAGGAGTCCGCCGCTCGCTAGGGACTAGCAAGCGACACTGAACTGCGTCAGGCAGCGTGTCAGGCCAAATGCGGTGTTAGACTCAAGCTCAGCAACCGTTCTCTGTTTAGCCTGGACGTTGACTCGAACGAAGGAGTGAGCCAGGTTTACTAGAAAAGTCCAAAACAGCCACACAATGTTCTATTCGAAGAATAGAAAGATTATTGATTTCTGTGACAACCTTGTAGCCATGGTAATCTGTTCTCTCTGTCTCCCTCTCTCTATTTTGCGTCTGAGCCAGTTACAAATCAGTTTTTTTTTTCTTCCTATCCTAAAACTCATTTTCACTTACCAGTGCACATGACTACAGGCCAAGGCGGGGTGATTTCACACATGCCCAGCCATTAGTCTTCTCCTGGCTCGTTCCGCGAGCCAACCAAATGTTAATTGATGCCGGAAGACCCCTTGACCTCCCAACGGGAGATTGGGCCCCTGTGAATTATTTCATTATGGCTGGCAGGGGTGCTCCATGGAGGAGCTATGGGGGAGAGTTCCTGTCAGCTCATCATGGCGACCCTGATAACTTAGTTAACAAGGAGCACTGCTGAGCCGCTCGCTAGTAGATAGAGCAGTGGAGGCAGCCCTTTTCCCCCTCCTAATAAGGAGCACATGGAGAAAAGAAAAGGTGACAGCTGAGGGGGCCACACTGTAGCTACTGGCAACGGTCTCCTCGCACTGGTTACACTGTGTTGACCCTCGCGTGACATGATAGATGATTGCACAGGCACACACGCAATCTGGTCAAATGTTGACACTTTGGCATCGGCTGGCTTAGCCACACATGTCTCCCAAGTTGTCAGGGGCCATTGAGCAAGTTTGTGTTGCGACACAAACAGTGGAACTAGTTCAGTGGAAGTCTAGGAAATGCGTAAGAAGTGTGAATCCACCCGTAAATTGTTTGACTGGAGATAGATTTTGACGTTTTGACTGTCTCCACACTCTTTTGACAGTTTCCTCTTTATTTATGTCACATCCAAAGATATGCTGGCTAGGAGGAATTCATTCGCCCACACACAGAGCTCGGGGTTTGAAACCAAAATGAAGTATTCTACCTTTGAATGCGCTTCGGGAAATCCCTGGCATCTGTTGCCACTCATCCCCTAAGGAGAGCATGTCACCTTTCATAATGACTCCAGCACCAAACAGACGACTTGGGGAAACTTTTGAAGATGCTAATGATTCCTAGAGACAAGAAAATAAAGAGCAATTCCTGAAATTATGCTTAATTAGCAGCCTGACACTAATTATAGGTATCTTTAATTGCACAGTAACCTAAGTGATTGTCAAAAACGAAACCACCTGGTACTTGGAAATTATGTTTTAATTAACGATTTGGCTTTTTTAGTCAAAATGAGTCTTTGAGCTGTTATAATTACTGTTCTGCCAGGTCATCCCTGGACATTTAATTAAAACGGTCCGTTAAATTTGACCATTGCGCAAAAATGTTGCAGTTTACATTCAAATCTTAAGTAAATAGATTTACCTTTTGTTTGCCTTGGTTTCATATGTAAACTGTGATCAGCAGTATGTATGCAAGCTGAACATCCAATAAAAATCTGATAGCCATACAAGGCAGAAAACACAAATGTGGTCATCCATCTTTATATCAAGACATCGCGCCCGTGGGCGAGCAAATCCATCCTTGTATAATGTGTAGTACTTAGCCCAAGCCCTTAGAGATAGCCAGCTAGGTGATTCGGGCATTGAGTGCTGGGTTCACTGTCTGTCACTCTGATAAATGGGGATGGTGAACTTTTCAGTGACATCAACTGCTTTTGTCCCCTGTGCATTTTCTCAGCGGATGGGTCAGGCCCAATTATGCCCGGCACTATCATTGATGTTAGAATCAATTTTATCAAAGCTATTAGCGAGGCTGACTGATGTCTGTTGCACAAACAAAAGATTTCAATTAGAGAGCGGGGGCCAGTTCATTTGTCTGGTGGCAATGATATGAAGTGGCTAGCCTTTTAATTTCCTTTAAATTAGGCTGTAATGAGGCCATAATTGGCACCCAAGTCGTTCCCTTTAATATTTCACAAGACAAAAAAAAATTGAGAAATGTATAATTAGACACCTTATCGGAAGGCATTCTGCTTCCCAGATGACAATGGTTAGCTATCCCTCACTCGGCCTTTCCATGCTTTAAAAGGAATCCAAAAGATGTGTGTGGCTAAGCTACGGATCGCAGAGTGGAGACATACAACTCTCTGGTAACTCCCTTAAAGGAATTTACTCATCAGCATATAGCTTACAGTGGAGGGTATAGGCTTCTATTTAGGTGATGGTGGCATGTCAGACATGTGCCTTCTGTGGGGTGTTACTGTATCGGTCTATGTACCACGCCCTAGGAGTGGAGAAGCACTGGCATTCCGTTCCCGCTTTTAATTGCCCATGCAGCCTGGAGGGTACGTAACTCTCCACATTCTACTGGGACTCGCCCTCGCTGTCATCCTTCGCCACCACTTACCATTTGTTTTTGTGTGATGGATCAACCCCTTAAAATAGTGTCCTGTTAGTCTGCACACCACAGTTGTGCTGGGGTTTGGGGTTTGGGGCGGTTAAACATAGCGCCCATATGCCTGGCGAACCTCAATGGTGGCGATTAATGTTACACAGGAAAATCGAAGGGATTCCAACTGACGTTCCTTTTTAAAGTTTACATGAAGTGCTCTGGTCTTGTCATTGAACATGATGCTGAACAGCAATCATTTTCCTCTATTGCTCGAGCTTGATTTATTGGTGGAATCTCAGCACCTTTAACCTGCGACACATTGAGGACACGGTTTCAATGGCTCGCGGTGTTGTGCCCGTAGACCGCCCCGGTGTCAATGACAGCGGAGACGGATGCGGCGGACGTTTCGCGACGCGTGTCCATTTATCAGTGTTGTTATGAGCCTTCTCTCCGCTCCACAGATCGTGTTTGAAGTGGTGACCTCAGGGCAGCGCGGCTTGTTGGCTATCAAAGATGTCGTCCTCCAGGGCCACCAGTGCAGTAAGTCCCATCTCCTCCCTCATAAACAGAACATCATCAAACGTCCCTTGTCCTTTTCCTGACACCCTCTCCAAATATCAATATTCCATATGTTTTTTTTTTCCAGTTTTTTTTCGGAAGGCACTATCCAAACAAAAGGCCCTTCCGCAGTAGGCTGCTGTTGATCCAAAATATAACTTCCTCATCCGCCTCCCTGGAACGTGATTTATAGCAACGGAGTTGACACACATAACGCCCGCTCAGAATATACTGCCGGAGTGGCTGTGTTAAACGTGTCCTCTGGGAGAAAGAGAAGTAGAGAGATGAAAAACAAATAGCGCCACATGCTGCAGTCTTCCGTGGGAATCCACCACTTTTTGTCCCTCCCTTAAGAATATTGGCGAACGTCTCCATTCTTTCTCGGATGTGAGAAGCTTTGCTACTGTCTCTCTGAATAGAAAAGGCCCGCTCTTCAAAGTGCATCCCTAAACTATTGAACGTGTAATTGCTGGTGTTTTTTAAGCTGCTCACACTGTACGGATGTGTGTGTGTGTGTGTGTGTGTGTGTGTGTGTGTGTGCGTGTGTGCGTGCGTGCGTGCGTGCGTGCGTGCTTGCGTGCGTGCACTGGAACACTAGTCTTGAGTTTCTCTCGGGAGAGCATCAGGTAATGTGCAGGGCATGTGAATGTTTACGAGCCGGATGGAGTGCCATTAACTTTTGTGGTCTTCCCCGGGTGTATAACAAGACGTTTCACCTCTGGTGAGAGCTACAATCTACAGTCTTAATCAATATGATTAGGCAGGCCTTACGTTGATTGATTAGTGTTTGCCGTCCATTTCATAGCAGAAATAGCACATTGTAAGATACTAATATTCCAGTAGCCTTTGAAGAGCAGCAGAATTCCTACAAATGTTAAGTCAATGAGATGGATTATACAGAGATATGCCCTGCATATAAATGAGCCGGGGTGAAAATCGATGAACACTTGAGAATGTGATAGACGTTTAAATGTAGAAATGCGCGCGGATCAATACGGTGTGGAGTGGCAAAGCGCATTTCTGTGAGTGATAAGCAGGGTGATCAGGGTGGCTTCTGGGTAGAGGAGAGCCAATTCATTTTCTATTTATGTGGCCGTATGGAATATTCCAGCTCCAAGGTGTGATTATGAACGCTAGGTGGTCTACCTCTCCACCCGTCATTAGGAAAGACGTTAGTGATGAGAGAAATAGATTTGTCTCATTTGGCATTGAGCGGATTGACAGGTCAAAGTAATAATAGAGGCTTTCTTCCGAGGTATCCTGTGAAACATCAAGTATAAATGAAAGATGAAAGTGATACAATTAGCTGTGGGAGAGTCTTTAGAGATTTGGTTGTTTCAAGTGAAGGTCGTCCCGTCGAATTGGCCTATTTCCCCCCCCCTTTTCAGAATAGGCGTACTAATCAAAATGTTCTACAGAACTTGCTATCGGTGGCCTATCACAGTCAGTAATCATGGGGTAATGAGCACATTTACAATAGGAATAAATGTTCATTTTTTTTGTAGATTCCCCTCTAATTAATACAGGGATAAATTCCACAGAACATGTTGAAATGGGAAATGAGAGTAAATTATAGTTTTCAGTGCCAAGCGTGCTAACCCTTTCTCTGTGCTTCCTAGTGAACACGCCACACTTCTTGACCATTAAGGGGGTGGAGGTCAACGCCGGACAGACCGCCACTTTCCACTGCACCGTCAACGGGCGTAAACGGGACAACTTCAATCTCTGGCTGCAGGTGACCCCCGCTTTTGATGTCTATGAATTCAAACCCTCTTCAGTAACTATTTCTATTTCAGAAGACAGAAGAGAATCTTTTTTTTCTCCCCCAAGTTAAAGCTCCCTCTTACTGTAGTCGTCTCCTATCAACGCGGCACCTCCTTAACCCATATAGACGCCGCTGCCATCCATGGTGTGCACTATATATACTGCCCCGCATATTCCTGAGCATCGCAGCATCTTGGTTTGACCTTGTTTGGAGAAGCAAAGGTAGTGCATCTGGCAAACATGACCCTGCTGGCCCTGCTGCTAAGCACACTGTCGCATGTGTGATCAGTGGGAGCATGGCGCTGGGTAAAGGTCCTCTGCCAGGTATTCCATCATTTTAACAAACACGTCCTCATTAGCACAGGAGCTGGAAAACAAACATTAAGTGAAGTCCCCCGATGACAGTAATGAAGAAATATTTCTAATGAACAAATGTCCCCCATCTGCCTGCTGTGTGGGGTGACAGCTGGGGAGAGCCCAGTGTGAGTGCGTGTGTGTAAGTGTGTGTGTGTGTGTAAGGGTGTGTGTGTGTGTGTGTGTGTGTGTGTGTGTGTGTGGTTGTGTGTGTGTGTCATAGGCTGCCACTATACTCCGGTGGGAATGACAACACACTTTCAAACACACTGTATGGACGAAGTACGAAAACACACTCGTCCACTCTCAGTACAATGCACAAGGTCAAGCCACTTTGCAAATGAAACCGCTTCCTTTTGGAGGCTCCCTTCTAAATGTGTGTTTGCTCCAAACAGGGCATCGGTGGACGGGAAGCCCCAATGAAAGCCACTAAACCTTGGAACAACCGACGCTTCATAGGCACATTTGATGTGGAAAACACCACCAAGGGCGACTCAGGTCGCTATCGCTGCATAGTCCACTCGGACAAAGGAGTTGGAGTGTCCAATTATGGAGAATTAACCATTAAACGTGAGCATTACTGCCCTCAAATTGGTACACAGAACGATGTTTGTGCGATGTTTGTGCATGTTCCAGATCCACTCAACAAATCTAGTGAAGGTCTAGTCTCTATTGCAACCTCCAAACTGCATGTGCAGCGTCAAACGGAGGGAGACGGGAAAGCGCCGTTATTTTACTAGTTGGAAAGGATGTCCTGAAACTCGCTTAAGCAATGCTAAAACAGCCTGCTTTATGTTGATTTGTTACCCAGAGGACTCTTGATAGTGTCGCTGTAAAAGGCTGCCCTTGACCAAGCATGAATCCACCTAAAAGATCACAGAGGCGGGAGGCGGGAGGCTTTACAGTAACCTCACCGATATTACACTCCTGCAGTCATTTGATATGAATTTATGGAGTCGTCTGAAACTAAATCCTGCAAGGCCTCACTTTCCTATAGCCTATAGTCCGGTAATGGCCTTCTATATTTCTTCACCTCAATTTTCTCCCCCTGCGCTCTCAATTGAATTTACTGCCCTGTTTTTTTCTTTTTCTTTTTTTTTGTCTCCCAGCTTTATGTGATTGATAGGTTTAATCCGGCCTGTCCAGATCGAGGTCTGTCAATCACGTTAAAATGCCCAGGCACAGGGCACACTAGAGGAGAGAGATACAGTCTCTGTCTCAGCCAGAGTGAATCAGTGGGTTTCAGCGGTGTGTTCAACAAAGATTTACGGGTGCTTACTGTGGGCGCATTAAGACACACACACACCTGTGCTTGCGTCGTATACAATGCAAACACACACCCTTCGTCACTTTATACAGACGATTTCCCAGGGTTTTCACTCCTCTGGTGTGTCGTTTAGACATTTGTTACAGGAGATAAACCAGCCTTTTTAGGGAAAAGCAAGAACCGAATTAAAAAAAGAGAGAAAGTGTTGGGTCATAAAACCATGCGCCAAGATTTAGTTTCTTTGTCATAAAGACAATTATCAAACCTTTTTTTAGAATTTTTCTTTTCATTTCTATTCTGTAGAAAATTCACAAATTCACAGCAGAAGGGTCTCCACATAAGCCAACTTGTCGCTGTAAGAAATAAGGCGTTTTCATAGTCGTAAGTGTCAAACCTAAAGAGCTAGTATCTCATCTTATCGTAGCAGTCATAAAATGAGTGCTTAACCCCCCCTCCCCCCCTTAGTTATGTCTTTGAATCATAAATCCTACTTAAATTTGTATTCCCGGTGCCCTGGACTGTTTCTTTTGGGAGTAGTGACCATGGAGTAATTCTACGGATTACGCGCCTTCTTCTCACACACCAGCTCTCTGCTTGCTCCTCATTATCATACACTGCCTTTCCTTCAACATGAGGAGAGTGAATGCTTGATTATCTCGGATAATCACTTCTGCTTTTTCATGCCAATGTTCCGTCAGATTTCCATGCCGACGTGGTTGTGCGCTCCCAGAGCTCCGTGCTGAACAATTGCCGTAGCCCCCTCTCCCAACCCCCACCCCCCCCCAGCCCCCCTTTGTGATGGCGCTCCTGTAGAGCAGCCAGAGCTTCTGAAAGGAACGTAATTACTCCCCGTCCCTGTTCAGCAGCCTGGCTGGAATCACCTGGAGCCCGCCGCCAGCCAGCCAGCCAGCCATCGGGCCAGCCGGCATGGTGATGTGCTGCTGTGCTGCTGCTAGCACAAGGCCAGCGATTGTGGTCGTGTCACCGCTAATGAGATAAGCCATGGAAAATCAAAGCCAACCCCCAGTCAGGCCCATCATTTTTCTTTGCCCCCGCCCTTCCCTCGAACGTGGAGCCGATCAATTCTTCACACACGGCAGACCAATTAGGAGACCGGACAACCTAATGAGGACCTCTTGCATCCTAACGAGAGACTCTGAGGATCATAGCGCAGAATAAAAGATGGTTTGTTTACAGTCCACCTCGTCCCGACTGCCACCACAACAGACTGCAACTCTTTTGTTTGCTTTCCATCGGCTGGATGATGATGGGTGTCTGGTGTGTGTGCTCAGTGTGTGTGCGTGTGTGCGCGCGCGTGCTTGCGTGTGCGTGCGTGCGTTGGCAGGCAGACGTGCTGTGGTCGAGCAGGGCACAGCTGTCGCCAGGCCGTCTGGCTGCCTGGTCAACATCATGACAACAGCTGCTCGCTGACCCCCTACGTATGGGTACCCCTCTCAGCTGTGCCATGGCCCTCTCTCGCCAGCCTCAGGGTCGCTCTCAGCAGCCCCCCCTCCCCACCCCCACCCCTTAGTCCCACTGTTCCAAAAAGCCGCCTTAAGGCGGTAACAGTGGGAAACAAGTTGTTGCCTTCCATAGCTTTTGTGGAGCCTTTACCCCGTTACTCCATTAAGCTATGGTTATTGGCAAACGAATTACAGCGCACATTGAGGGGGGCATTTCGTCAATTTAAACTTCTCTCACTTATTTCGTGGAGTCTTTGACCAGAGGTAACTTTTTAAAGGCCAATGCATCAATCATTACAATGCAGCAACACGTCTGGCTATTTTGTCTTTTTGTTCGAATAAAGTCTCTGACGTTTTAAGAGAAATCAAAGGACAGTGATGTGTCATTTTCGTGTGGGATTTATATAAGAAGTGTAATCCACGTATGAGTTTAAAGGCTAGTTGCTTAACTCGTCGCCCGGGGCCAAACATACATAATCATGCCGAGGCTGCGGTTACTGAACCGCCAGCAGAAGCAGCGTTCCTCCACTACGTCGACGCATCCCCCCAACGTTACTCCGGACGCCCGATTGGCTTTTGCGCCCGAGATATGTTCTAAGCTAACAAAGGGCAATCAAAACAAGCCAACTCCAGACACCAGACATTTTGATCACCTTATCCCCCTCGTCTGGTTTCCACCGACAGCGGACTGGCAGGTTTCCCGTTAGCCTAAAAGCTGCCGTGGATTAGCCGGTTCACTTCAGGTGATGTTTGGCCGTGGGGCCGTAAACCGCTATTACACAGAGTTAAGGAAGCCGTGGCCGGGGTCAGAGTGGGTCAGCCATCTGCCTTCAAGGTAGCGTCCGTTCCCCCGCGGAAACCACCCCTTAGTCTCCCCGCACCCGTAATGAAACTGGAGATCTCTCCATGGCAACTCCTCGAGACCGGTCAGGCAGCTAATGGCATTATTCTGTAACGTGTGTGCTCATTACAGCTATTCACCGGGGCCTCTGGGATCGGTTCCTATTGTAGTGCACCACAAGGGCATATTCCTGAACAGCCCTGCGGCGCGGCTCGGGGGCCATACTTATCTGTTGACAATGCCCAGTGCTGGCTTAGATAATGAGACAAGGGTAGAACAATTTTAGTAATTTTGGTAGTAGGCCTAATTTAGTTTTTTTGGTTTTTACTCACTATTAGTGAGAATACTGAGCCACAGATTTGATTCAGAAATCTCGCACAGAAAATAAATATAAGGATTGTTGTAGCTAGAATCCCAGACAATAGCTGTCCCTTTCTAAAAGTTGTAATATTGCTTTAAAAGGCCTGTGTACATCTAACACTCATATGACTTGCTTTTGACATCTGTTAAACATACCTACAGTGGGGCCAATAAGTATTTAGTCAGCCACTGATTGTGCAAGTTCTCCTACTTAGAAAGATGAGAGAGGTCTGTCATTTTCATCATAGGTACACTTCAACTATGAGAGACAAAAATGAGAAAAAAAATCCAGGAAATCACATTGTAGGATTTTTAAAGAATTTATTTGTAAATTATGGTGGAAAATAAGTATTTGGTCACCCACAAACAAGCAAGATTTCTGGCTCTCACAGACCTGTAACTTCGTCTTTAAGAAGCTCTTCTGTCCTCCACTCGTGACCTGTATTAATGGAACCTGTTTGACCTCGTCATCTGTATAAAAGACACCTGTCCACAGCCTCAAACAGTCAGACTCCAAACTCAACCATGGCCAAGACCAAAGAGCTGTCGAAGGACACCAGGAAGAAAATTGTAGACCTGCACCAGGCTGGGAAGAGTGAATCTGCAATAGGCAAGCAGGTTGGTGTGAATAGATCAACTGTGGGAGCAATTGTAAGAAAATGGAAGACATACAAGACCATTGATAATCTCCCTCGATCTGGGGCCCCACGCAAGATCTCATCCCGTGGGGTCAAAATGATCATGAGAACGGTGAGCAAAAATCCCAGAACTACACGGAGGGACCTGATGAATGACCTGCAGAGAGCTGGGACCAAAGTAACAAAGGCTACCATCAGTAACACACTACGCCGAGAGGGACTCAAATCCTGCAGTGCCAGGCGTGTCCCCCTGCTTAAGCCAGTACATGTCCAGGCCCGTCTGAAGTTTGCCAGAGAGCATATGGATGATCCAGAAGAGGATTGGGAGAATATCATGTGGTCAGATGAAACCAAAATAGAACTTTTTGGTAAAAACTCAACTCGTCGTGTTTGGAGGAAGAAGAATGCTGAGTTGCATCCCAAGAATACCATACCTACTGTGAAGCATGGGTGTGGAAACATCATGCTTTGGGGCTGTTTTACTGCAAAGGGGACAGGACGACTGATCCGTGTTAAGGGAAGAATGAACGGGGCCATGTATCCTGAGATTTTAAGCCAAAACCTCCTTCCATCACTGAGAGCATTGAAGATGGAACGTGGCTGGGTCTTCCAGCATGACAATGATCCCAAACACACCGCTCGGGCAACAAAGGAGTGGCTCCGTAAAAAGCATTCCAAGGTCCTGGAGTGGCCTAGCCAGTCTCCAGACCTCAACCCCATAGAAAATTTGTGGAGGGAGTTGAGAGTCTGTGTTGCCCAGCGACAGCCCCAAAACATGACTGCTCTAGAGGAGATCTGCATGGAGGAATGGGCCAAAATACCAGCTACAGTGTGTGCAAACCTGGTGAAGACTTACAGGAAACGTTTGACCTCTGTCATTGCCAACAAAGGTTATGTTACAAAGTATTGAGTTGAACTTTTGTTATTGACCAAATACTTATTTTCCACCATAATTTACAAATAAATTCTTAAAAAATCCTACAATGTGATTTCCTGTTTTTTTTTTCTTCTCATTTTTGTCTCTCATAGTTGAAGTGTACCTATGATGAAAATGACAGACCTCTCTCATCTTTCTAAGTAGGAGAACTTGCACCATCAGTGGCTGACTAAATACTTATTGGCCCCACTGTATATCAAATACCTTCTGTTTACTGTTCACTGTTGACAACACATTCCACGGGCTATTGATTGCGGCATAGCTCCACAATGTAAGATCTTGCTTATTGGAAAACATGAAAACATGTTTAATTAGCTTGAATCGCTGGAAGAGGGGTTTTGTTTGATTACAAAAGAAAATTGATCTTGATAACTTTATTTGTTCAATAGAACTATTTGCTGATTCTTTTACTTTAAATTATTCTTTAAACAAAGAACATGAGGAAAAAAACCTGCCTATTTTCCAAGCTTTTGAAAGTAATATAGTAACAGTAAAGTAACAGTTTTGTGCTTGTTTCCTAGAGCCCCCAGTGCCCATTGCCCCTCCCCAGCTGACAGCTGTGGGGGCCACCTACCTGTGGATCCAGCTCAACGCTAACTCCATCAACGGGGACGGCCCCATCATCGACAGGGAAGTGGAGTACCGCACGGTGTCTGGCACCATGTACGACCTGCAGCCCGTCGACAAGACCACCCATAAGATCGGCCACCTGGACCCGGACACGGAGTATGAAATCAGCGTGCTGCTCACCCGGCCTCTGGAAGGAGGCACCGGAGCCCCTGGACCCCCTCTCCGGGCCAGGACCAGATGTGCTGGTGAGTCCATGCATACCCAATCCAACATTTGAATTCGGACTCTGCATCTCTTTGCCAGTTGCGGGCATAACATTTCAGGGTTCAAATGATCCGTTTTGTGTTGTTGTGGATCGAAACGTATCACATGAGGTTGTAATAATGAGTCAAGACTTTTGCGCCACACCACTAACTCTCTAACTGCTGGTTTACTCAGCCTAATTGTTATTTCAACAGCCCAGCAGCTCTCTAATTCATCAACAACCAAGATTGATCTTATGTTTAAAACAGTGCAGCACTTAGCTTAGGGGTGGCGACGCTGTTGCTCTATAGCAGACATTATGGACTTCTTATATGCCCATATGCTGTATACCACAAAAGCCCCTAATGATCTAAATCGCCCTTCTCACAACATTAACCAGGTGAATTCCCATGCAGTAACTTCAGTAAAAGGCCAAAGCTGAGCACAAAACTAAACTGGCCTCAGCATTTTTTTTTTTCTCTCACCCTTTTTTCCATTTGGTGTCCAGAGAAGTGGCGAGTGGAAATGGGATTTTTCTGCCCCCTAACCGAGGCCCTGACCCCCCGGTGAAGGTCGTAGGCTTTCTCATTTCGGACCCGGCTGATCGGGATGGATGGCTCTACCTGTTTAGCCTTCAGAGCAGGGCTAGATGTCTGCGGGGGGTCCTGCCCCTAGCCGCCCCCCCCCCCACTCCCAACCCCCAGCCGCCCCCCCCCCCCACTCCCAACCCCCCAACCCCCCGCCCTCGGTCAGGGAGATTGATGGCGGCAGCCCCCGAGGTGTGTTTGAGGAAGCAGCTCTTGATCTTGTCCAGCTCTCCGCTGGTCGTTCCCGGTGACAGGCCGGGCGCTCTGCTCGGCTCCTAATTGAGCGGTTAAGGCTCATGGGGCACAGTGATACATCCCTATTGATATAGACAGGTCCATAGACTCTACACCCACTGCTGTCTGACGGCTCTAATGGAAACCTGTGGGAGAGCAAGACTCCACTGTATGGCTTGGTGTTGTGGGTTATTGTTTATAGGCATAAGTTGTTCACCTTGCAAACTCAACAGAGCTGCTGTCGGCGAAGGATTTCTTTCATTCAATCTTTTTGGGAAAAATGGCCAGCGTATAATGTGAGGACGCACCCAAGTGAAATGAGATGTCAAAAGAAGAAAGGGATTGCCTTGAATGCGTCGCTTTCCATTGCTGCCAATTTGATTATATTCCTTGTGGACTTCAAAAGAACACTATGTCTAAGGACTTTATGATTGGATGTGTAGCTCTCCGTGGAACTCGAGGTCAAGTTGAAGGATCTGGAAGAGATGTTGGACTATACGTGAGGGTAGAAAAAAACGATGTAAACCAATTCAGTCCAAGTCCCACACAATCTACACACGTTTGTTGACGTGTTGCCGAGGTAAAGGGAGAACGGACAATGGTCTGTTCAGCGGTGCGGTTTTGCCAGTGTGTTGTTGTTTAACGCCTCAGCTTGCTTTGTACACTTGTTACACTTCCGTTCCTTGTGGTGAGCGCTGAACCTCCTCTTTTTTCAGCCTGTCGGGTTGTTGAAGTGGTACATTGTTCAAGACAAAGGGCCGTGCATTTCAGAAACACAACTGATGTGTACTCTAGAAAGGAACTGCATCATTAAATATTCAAGTTGCTGAGTTGTTGCGAGGCTGCTAATGCCAAAATGAATCAGCAATATAGTAGCATACTATATTTTATATACCTGATAATAATATGTATTATGTATTATACAGGTATTATACAGTATTATATATATAGATAGATAGATAGATAGATAGATAGATAGATAGATAGATAGATAGATAGATAGATAGATAGATAGATAGATAGATAGATAGATAGATAGATAGATAGATAGATAGATAGATAGATAGATAGATAGATAGATAGATAGATAGATAGATAGATAGATAGATAGATAGATAGATAGATAGATCGATCCACATGTTAAATCAGTAGAACTAGACCTCTGGGTGTCCCGAGTGTGACGGGTTGGAGGCACGCCGTGTCCCGTGACTCTCTGCTGCTCCTCCCTCATGGCCGAGCACGTCCCCTGCAGACAGCTGGGTTTGGGGCCGGCCTGATGGACACGCCGGCTCCAAACACCTGCTCCATGCCCGGCCACTGCCAGCGCCGCGTTCCCCCAGCCACGAGCTGCCTCCATCTGGACTCCCCACTGGGGGCCACCTGGGAGCAGTCTCATCTGTTTGTTGTATCGGCCGTTCTGCTTCTCTGTGTGCCTTTAGAAACAGGTAATCAGAGCTCGGCCCTTAGTCAAAAGCTCGTCGAGCACGTCGATAGGCAGATAGACCTACAGCACGTTATTGTTCTCACCCCCGCAAAGTTGATGTTTGCGGTCAGCTTTCTAGTTTAATTGTCGGCGCAACCACCAATGGATGAGGGAGGTCACAGTGTCAGGCAGCACGGAGGAGGAGGCCTAGGGTTCAGGCCTGAGTGAAAATCTGTGAAACAGTTTAACACACTTCTTCTCTTTGATTACGCTTCGTAATGAGTCTCCAGTGTGTGTTAGCCAGGGGCGCATCCTACCAATATTAATACCGACCCAACCACTAGGAAAAGAATTACACAAGCCCCCATGCGAAGCTCTGAGCAGAAACATAGCGTACGCCTCCAAGTAGGAATTTTAATTTTTGTTCAAAGAAAATAAAAGAAAGCTCTGTTTCAAAGCCTTGGCCAGGGTGATGCTAGGAGGGTGATAGGAGGTGAGGGTGATACTGGGAGGGTGATAGGAGGTGAGGGTGATACTAGGCCACGTCACCCTCCCCATGCCGCCTTTCACGGTCTGTAAAAGACGGGCAATCCGAGAGGAACACTCTGGAAGAGGCCCCAATAAAAGATCCATACCCTCCATTTTCCTTACCTCCCGTTTACAATCCCTCAGCTAATCCCGCGAAAAGGGACAAATGCGTTTAGTTGTTAACAGAAAATTGACAGTTTGCGCAGCAGAGTGGAAAAGTTATTATAATGAAGTTCCTGCTGCTGTTACTTGGTAACGTAACCATGGTATATTTTTACTCTTGGCTGAATAGAGCATGATGAACCAAAGTCTTTTTTATTACCACATCACGTTCAGTCCTAGAATATGGAGTGTGGTCACCGTGGTTTCGTTTGAGAAGGTCCACCCCGCATCTAAAGGGGAAGAAAACGGTAAGAGGGGCTTGATATTGTGTCTGATCATTAGCGCCATTGCCTTGAGGTATGAATAGAGGTCCGCAGTTGCGAAATAGATTGAGTTGGGTTTTGTGGAGGACGGTTATTGGGGCCCTGCACAAAGAACTGTTCATGGCAGGGAGTTGAAAGTAGAATAGATCATTGTGTGCATCTCAAGGACAGGTCTCACACAACTGTTGTCGTGGAGGAAGCGCCTGCGTTTTTCCCTTTTTCCATCACAGTCCTCTTTTTACCTTCCCGTCGTTCTATCTAGGCCTGTCCCCCAAACAGGACTTTAAAACAGATGTGCACTAACTGTCCTCTGGTGACATCCATGCGGAATTATCCCCCCCCCCCCCTCCCCTCCCCCCGCCCCCGAAGCCCAGTTCCCGATTATAAAATGCTCCCTCAAGGATCATCTGTGTACTTGTTTATATCCTTTAAACGGAAGCCTCCAGAGTGTGTCAGGCAGCAGCGCGCGAGTCATGTTTGACAAGTTCCTTTTTTATTTTATTTTATTTTATTTTAGCAAAAAGAAATCTGTAAATGTTGCCATTCCCGGTGTTTAATTATGCATGGTCTATCTGGTGTAATTTTGTCACAGATTTTCAGCAGCTTTTGCTGAATTATAGATGGTCTGTACCCCTCGCCAGCCGTCCAGGAAGACAACTTTATCGGTTCCTTTTCGTTGCTTTGACTGAGGAACCTCTGTGTGCCTCCTAAACTGTGAAAGAGGACAGGCTAAGGTTGCAGAACTGGCTTGTATTTTAGTAGAACCACGAAGTTCAAACTGGATTGGTGATGGTGGACTGGATTCCCACATATGAAAGTGTTGTTCCATTCCCAGGAATCACACACACATGACATATTTGTTATCTGCAGGTAACAAATGAAACAACAGTACATTTGAATACAAAACATTGAATGCACTGTAGTATTTTATACCTCTCCCCCAGGCCTCTTTTTGTTTGAGTGTGTCTTGAAAGGGTGAGCTGGACCACCATTACTCTTCAGGTGCGAGGGCCATTTTACAATGTCGAGCGGCTCGATTTGATTTACTCTCAGGGTACCACCCTACACTGAGCCCCAGCGCATACACAGGTTTGTAGACAAATGACAGCCCCGCTCCGACCATCTGGGGAGTTCTGAAGTTGAAGAATCGCGGCGGTAACCTTCCGCCTCCCACTGCCCCTTGTGCAGATTGCGTGGCGTCGGCGAAGGAGGGCGTGTCTCCTTCCCAACCGCGGACCCTTCCCCCAGAAGTGTTAAAACGCAAGACCGAGTAGGAAGGGGCTCAAGCTGCCACTCTGACCCCAATCACCGCGCAGGATATTGGTTGAAACAAAATGAAAGATCGATTTTCCCAGCCCCACCTCCCCTCCCTGCTCCTCTCCCCATCAACTGGCTGTCCATTTGTTTTCATCCCACTGGCTGTGGGAGCCTTTGAAATAGCTCCCCCTTCAGCTGTACCCCAGGGAGATACATGCACGTGCACAGACACGCGCGCGCGCGCGCACACGCACACGCACACGCACACACACACAATGTGTTTTTTTATCGTTTAAAATGATAAAAAGATTGATTTATGCCTGGTGTTGACCCAGAATTTTTTTTCAAAAGCCAATTAGAGTACATACTGAGTTAACGTGGGTTCATATATGAACTTGATGATGATGGCTGAACATGCTTTTATCCGGAGGTGTCAGGCAGCACATCACTGAGGACTACTGTCATCCAATCTGAGCTATTCCCATTAGCTGTCAATCACCAGGAAGGACTGCCGCTGACTGGATCAGCTGGAGTCGTGTTGCATATCAGCCTCAGAGACCGGAGTCAGAGCGCAAACTCTCTCTTGTTACATCCCTCACTCTCTATCTATCCCTGCCACTCTCCCTCCCTCTCTCTCTCTCTCTCTCTCTCTCTCTCTCTCTCTCTCTCGCTCTCTCTCTCTCTCTCTCTCTCTCTCTCTCTCTCTTTCTTTCCCTCCTGCCCTGTGCGGAGGTGTGAGCAGGCCTTCAACCCCCCCCCCCCCACACACACACACACACCCCACCCTAGCCGCCTCAGGGGGCCTATCAGATGTGGTGGCAGTTAGGCCCCAGTGCTGGGCGGGCGGACAGGCTCTTTCGCCTGCTCTTGACACAGCGATCTCTCCTGGATGCCTACCCCCCATCCCCCCATCACCCCCCCACCCCCCACCCCTCACTCATCATAGCCCTCTCATTAATCACGGGGCCCATAAAAAAAAGCGCTTGATAGAGCGAGGGCCGACCACGCTCTTCAATAAATCCCTCTGATTATCTCCCCCCCCCCCTCCCCCCACACCCGGGTGCGTGTATGTGTGTGTGTGTGTGTGTGTGTGTGTGTGTGTGTGTGTGTGTGTGTGTGCCCGTGAGATGGGAACTTGATAGTCCATATACTGTATGTTATAGCACTATCAATTATAACCTGTGTCCACGTGTCAACCTCAAGGACCCCCCATTGTTTAACTTGTTGCATGATGATCATCCGACAGACATGACCACCCCCCCCCCCCCCCCTCCCCCTCTTAACCCTTCTCTTCCTCTCTCCCCCCGTCTCTCAATCTCCCATTCTCTTCATCCCTCCCTCTTTATCTCTATCTAGAGGATTGCATAAAAGAGCACTCTAGGAGGGTGATGGGGCTTTGATTGTTGGTTATCAAAAGCTATCATTACGGCTCGCCTGTGTGCAATATGAAAATGATTTTATAACAGTGAAAACCGTGTAATTACCTCAATGGCCTTGGTGCTGTCGGTGAGACGGAATAGAGAGAGGCAAACAAACGTGCCTCGGCCTCCTGCAGCCCTCCCAGCACCACCAGGGCTGGGCTAGAGCGAGTAACCCACGGCAATGGAGAGCTGAGTGTCAGCAGTACCGGGGGCCAAGTGCCTGAGATGGCACCCTCAGAGTACATCTGAAAAACACAGCCCTCCGAACGGAATCTTATCTGTCGTGTGGCTGCGTTGCTGTCTCCGACGCAACACCGGCGGGAAGCCAGGAAGGTCTGACATTCCCATCCGCTCCAGATCCGGCAGGGCGAGAGAGGCAGCCGCAGCACTGGCTGACAGGGCTGTCTTATGAAGCAATGGCATTGGTATTTTCCTTGGCATCGCACGCTCCGCACCTCCCCCCCTCCACCGCCACCACCACCCCCACCCCCCCACACACACACACCCTCCCCTCCAACTGTACCTGAGCAGTGTTTTGTCCTGATTTGTATCGGCGCTGGCGGAGCGGAGACTAGCAGCCCTGGTGACATGACAGGCTTTCTAATCACAAGGGAAGTGGAGTTTTCCCTAGCGGCGGCGCAGCCAGCGTGCGGAGGGATGGAAGTGGAACATACGCCAGGCGCCCGGGCTTTTCTGCTCTTAATCGATGTGGGCCTGATAAAGCTCCCCGCTCTCCGAGTGGAGCTGTGCGTTTGCCTCCAGCCCCCGGGGTAGATCTTATAAGTAAATCATTCTTCGGCACATGCAGCTGGTAGAGGGGCGGCGATGAGGCTGAGGCCTCTGATACTGGCACATAAAGATACCCAGCGACCCATGCGGACACACAATCAATCCCGTACGCCCGCGTTAGTGTGTTAACACTGTTCAGAGGAGTGCACGTCCACTTTTGACGCGCGCACGCACTCCGCTCGCGTACTTGTTTCCCAGTTAAGTGGGTCTGCTCTGGACATGCCCAATTTGTTTCCCTTCATCCAGGACTAATGTCTCTCTCCTCTGGCTGGGGGCTGAGTTCACCAATTGAAACCCACTGTGGGAAAGAGGCTGCAACATGGGGTTATTTGTTGCTTTTCTCGTGTTAAGTGTAATCACGTTATCTATTTGCATGATAAAGGTTAGATGTGGGGGCCCATTAGAATTAACAGGAGGCCATAATGTGCTGATCATTTTCCAAACATTATTTAAATGTCAAACTCTAATGATAAAACCCTACTAATAGTTCTTGTCTAAATGTCAAATTCAAATTATTCAATTACACTGGCGAGAGTGGTTCAGGTGATAATTTGCCCACCGCTCGGAATACCAATCCGGTTTCTCAGTGTAGCTCATTGAATGTGCCCTGGCACAAGATAGAACTCAGTAATTTCCCGCTCCAAGGAATGCTTTCATAGCCACCATTATAACTCTATTGCACTAGAAATATCTGCCTCGCTGTGGGATATTATGCTCATGTTTTCAGTACTTTCACCCCGACGCAGCCTTTAGCGTTTGATAGCTTGTGAGTGCTGTAAACTATAATATGGATTCGGGTACACGCCCCTGTTTCTTCTTGTTGTGATTTGTGCCTGCGCTTTAGAATTCCAAACCCTCTTACTGTTGGGTCTATAAACTCACCTAGCGGTCACGGTCGACCGGCGTAATGGACTCCCTCCGTCAGCCGTCATTCACGAGCCCGCGTTCCCCGTGTCAAAATGGCCGCCCCTACCTGTTCAAGGATTTATTAGCTATAACACCTCATCAATGCAGCCCCTTCATTTCATGTTAAGAGGGAGACGGGGCAGTATTTTTCGTTTCCTATAAAGCCAACCTTGACCCTTCTCTCCCAGCTTCTATAGGGGCATGAGGCGCCTTGTTGTTGATGGTAACAGATGATGTCATTCTGAGTCACAGGGCATGACTTGTGATTGGGCCGCTGCCATTGATCCTCTTCGCTTTTTAGTGCCACCCTCGGACAGCTGGTGTTTGTACCAAAGAGAGCCAAGAGACCCACAAACAATGAGCACTTTCTCTAATCACAACCAGGGAGTAGCAACGGAAAACAACCATCAAAACCGCTCACCACATGCGACGTGATATTTTACTGTTTACATTACACTATATTTAAAACGCGGGTGTGGAGGTAATAGGGGAAACAATCTTTCTCGGCAGAGACTACACGTTGACATGAGGAGAATTTCCGCAATACATGTGACTGTTGTGTTAAAACATTAGTTCAATATCTCCAATTTTCTTGACGGGTCATTAGAGTTGCACTTGAATATGTAGATAAACCTCCTGCCTTAAATGCCTTTCCAGGTGAAAGACCTTCTAGCCCATGGATTCTCCGATTTCATTGTAACACGAATATATCTATTCAATGAACGTAACCTTTTTCAGTTCATAAGATCAATTATAACAGTGCAACATATTATAACAGTGCAATTATAACAGTATAACACCAGCTCACCAATTTGTAATGAGTCGATTGAACAGCCCAGATAGTCATCCTTATGTTTCGGAGCGGTTATTTTTTTAACTGTTTCATTTTCTATTGGGGGAAACTCGCTTGTGTTGGCATCTCCCTGTGGGCCGGAGTGGGAGCACTGTGGACTTTATCTGTCCCGTCCCACAAAGACGGGAGTGTGACATTCTCTGGGAACGCTCCAGAAATTAGACTTTCTCCCAGCCACTAGCTGTCTTCTTGAAATTCACACTTTAGTGCATTTGTCACTTTGAGAGTATCCGCTCTAATTTGATTTTTCTGCCTGGTCACCCTGCAATTCTCTGTGCTTTTAGTGTAACCGTTGCTTACGGAGTGCGGCCAACTGATAGTTCCGCAAATAGAAGGGTTTAAACTTCTATTTTCTGGATGGCTTTTCAGGACTGCATGTGACCTGCTTTCGTCATTCACCCCCCCACCCCCCACCCCTTTTTGTGTAGCAAAGCTGTTTTCTAGCATCTACCACAACAACTTGTTTTTTTGGTTGCACTTTGCTTTCTTATCGTGGGCTGGCGACTCTTATCTCTTTAGTTGGACAATTTATACATTTTGAAGGTTGCCGTTGCTTTTGCATTTTGAAGGCATTGAGTGTAAACTCAGAGGATGTTTAATATTTATTATAAAACATTTGGGAGGTGGCAGTACAGCATTGTGGCACTTCATCAAACCATAAAACATCTTTTAAAATCCCAAGGAGATGACTAGAACACCTTGTTCCAAAGAACTTACCAACCGTCTTACTATACGGTATATCCTGCTAGTTTATGCCGAAGCTGTCACAAATGTATTTTTCAAACACACAAAAGCTTCTTTTTCAAATGTGTTTCCTGAGAGTTTTTTGTGTGTGCTTCCTAGGCCGATGCAGCCATCGTCCCATTGCTTTCTCTTTAATGATGGCTCTCCCTCTTGTCTCCTCTGGGTCCTCCTATCACGATTTCATCTTCTCCAATAAAGCTCAGGAGACAGCTCACGTCATCCTTTTCGCTTTGGGAAATCTGAAAGTCTCCGATCTTTCATTTAAGCAACAACCTATTTCTTTTCTCATTTTTTTGTATCGTTTTTTTGTCATATCTTTTTTTTTTCTCTCAAAACGATGTGCTCCTTCTTGGCCCTTTCTTTCTGAGACTCCAATCTGCCAGGTGTGACCTCATTTCAAATTTTCTAATTTCATCTGGATGTGTATTGAAGGAGTTTTTATTGCCTACATTTTTTTTATGATAGTCTTTGTATTCTTTTTTTTAGGAATTAGTAGACTAACACCTAAACTATTATGTCATTTATTCTGAAGAAGACCATTAGCATTTTGTCACAAAATCTGTTCGGAATGTCACTTTCAGTGAATCATTAAACGAGACACACTTGGTGTCATCATGTTTTTCCCAGTGTTCCTCACGCTTGCTGGTTAGTCGCCTGTTGGTCGTGACTGTGGCGTGATTTTGGAAACAAACAGCATGCCAAAGAAGGAGTCCAGTCTCCCTCTGCACATTCAGACTGTTAAACATGGCTGCCGCCGCTGCCTTTCAACTTGCTGGACCGTGTCTCCTGGGGAACGGGGAAATTGAGCCCTGACTGTTCCTAATAGGTGGTAAAGTGTTAAGTTCCAGAGAAATGGACTGCGAATTTAACCTGGAATGGAAATTGATCTCATTACCTTGTGCTCCGGCTGCTCTCCTCCCATAGGAGCGGAGGGAGGGAGTGTGGGGAGGGGGGGGGGGGGGGGGAGAGAAGAGAAAGAGAGATGGAGATGGAGGGAGGAGAAGAGCCAGGCAGAGACGGAGTGTGTGTGATTAGAAGGTGATAGGACGGCTGTGGGGGACAGACACACAGACAAGGCAGGCTTGGTTGACAGTGTATCGGTGTCGAGCCGATAGCTAACCGGGGACTTGAAGGGATGGAAAAAGGGAAAGGGGGAAGGGAGAACGGGAAGGAGCGATAGAAAAAGACACGCTCTGAGAGGATGAAATGCCCCCCCCACTGTGGTGGCTCCACCAGCAGGCCTTTGGGTCCGGGTGTTTCTGATGGTGGAGCCAGGCCAGCAGTGGCGATAGAGCTAGTGTGGACTTTCTTCGGTGGAAATCTAAAATATCTGCTGGACACATTTTACACAGAGAGGAAGCTACATTTCAAATACAATTTAACCTTTTGAAGCCACCCGATACAAATTTTGAGGCATATTATAACACTTTGTGATGATGTGTATGGATTTATGGCTAGCTTATGTTCTGTTCTGTAATATTAATAATAAATACGAATCTGTATGTGTTTAAAGGATTTTCTGTAAATCCTGCCCTTATAGTACATGTCTGTCTCTCTTTCTCTGACCCCCCCCCCCACACACACACACACACACACACACACACACACACACAAATAGAGCCCATCCACGGCCCTAGGAGACTGGAAGTGGTTGACATCCAGTCCAAGCAGGTGACGGTGCGCTGGGAGCCTTTTGGCTACAACGTGACCCGCTGCCACAACTACAACCTGACGGTGCAGTACCGCTCGCGGGTGGCTGGCAAGGACGAGACCCGCGAGGAGGTGTGCTACGACACGCAGGGCCGGGACCCCCAGCACACCATCCACAACCTGACGCCCTACACCAACCTCAGCGTCAAGCTGGTCCTGCGCAACCCGGAGGGAGTCAAGGAGAGCCCCGAGCTGGAGGTGCAGACGGATGAGGACGGTGAGCATCTCGCGCGGAGCCCAGATTGATAGACGGCTCGTAATTGCCTGCTGAAGATGAGCTAACGGTGTGTTAGCGCGTGTGCTTTACTTGAGCGCGGCGCTAGCATCGGCGTAGCGTATAGCATTTAAACAGAGTACATGTTTTTGTGGAAGCTGTAGTGAGCCTTGGAGTGTGACGCGAGTGGGAAATGAGAAGAGAGGGGAAAAGGACGTATTTCCCATTGTTTTTCTTTCTCTCGTCAGAGATCAAAGATATAGCTCTTTGCCTCCCCAGACTTAGGGAATGAACTCCACAGAACTCTCCAGGAACCCCAGCGCCAGATAACAAACGGGCTGAACTGACGAAAAGAGAGTCTTGTCATGTCTAGCTCAGATAGTTTGGGTTGGGAGCGTGAAAGGAACGACTGTGTGTGTGTATATATATATATATATATTTATTTTTTTTGTTCTACTATCTCACTGGTGGGAGGGTGTGAGGGAGCTTAGTGAGTGTGTAGTGGTGTGTGTTTAGACTCCCAGAGGGATGTGGCAACAGACAGGGTGTAGCAAGTGCTGTGTTCCTTTAGATAAATCCATCTTACAAAAAAAAGAACCTCTGCCGCATTCTGTTTGATTTAAAGAATGAAAGCAATTCAGATCGCAGGGTGAAAAGGAGCGAAAAGGAGCAGATCTCTTTGACAACCTCTAAGTACATGTAAACAGTGGGGAGAAATTGAAATGTCCAATATTTCCCCCGAGCTGTCAGTTGTGATCCGCCAAGGTGTTTACGGTACATTTCGTTGGCTGGACAGAGTGTTCCTTTTCACCCGATCAATGGCCCTAAGACCTATCACCATAGTGTGAAGGTAATAGCTAAAGAGACAATTTCTCTTTGGAAAATGTATGAGCTAATACTACAGGAATTTATATTTTTCTATGAACGTTGACCTCTTGCCGTTCTATGCGGTCATGTTTATTTTTTTTATGTTATTTCCCACCAGTGCCGGGGGCCGTTCCGTTGGAGTCTATCCAGGGAAGTGCATATGAGGAGAAGATCCTTCTGAAGTGGAGAGAGCCGGCACATACCTATGGAGTCATTACTCAGTACGAGGTACGAACGGAGGGCCGGGGGTTAGCGGAAGAACCACGGTATTAGAAACATTGATCACAGCTAACAACTGGAAACACATTTGCAGTCGTTATTAAGCTATCTTTTATTGGACAGCTCAGCTTATTTACTACAGCATAGGTTGAAAATATACAAGTGAGAAGGGAACGGCTATCGTCTTTTTAAGGTATTAAAAAATTACATTGTTGGAATGGTGCATGGTATTAAAAAAATGCAAAACAGACCATGCGACGGTGACGCCAAGTCTGAAAAAAGGCCACAATTGTAAAATCATGTTTTATATTACAATGCCCCCAAGATACATTTTTTTTTTACATATGGAGTCACAAACCTTTTTGCTGGCGTCACCGCATGGTCTGTTTTGCATTTTTTTAACAACGGAAACAGACACATATCCACATTCATTTTAACCAGCATAAGGGGGAAGTAATCCTCCAACCTTTACCCCAGAGAGATTGATTCTCCATTGTTTGTTTTTCCTCTTGTCCCCATTTGCTCATGCTTGGCATTTTGACTGGGTTAGCGTTCACTGACAGAGCAATTTCTGGGTATGGAGAGTGGAGATTGAATAGTAAAGGAAATACAATCAGGACCTCAGTGTAGGTCGCTCCGTCTGCCAACACACTGTCAGGTGAGCCGTGCGAACGGAATATGTAATATGATATTCTCTCAATGGCACTAGACATTTCAATCATAGCAGGGAAGCCCCCTTTCCTAGTCTCGATGTCAGAATCATATCAGGGCCTATATTTATGAAGAGCCCAAGCTGTTTTTACCTCCCCGGTGCCGCCTCTCCAAGCAATCATGTTCATAGTGCAATCACCTGGTTCCCTGTCTCTATGGCGCTAAGAATGTTTCCTTCGGTAGGGACCTTCCCAGTTTAAGGTAGGCTCTGAAATGTCCCCAGCAATTCAAATACTCCCCTTCGCCGACATAACATTTTACAGAGTCCATTTGAATACAGATATGGGAGTTATTCAGATGAGCCGTGCAAGGTCTGACTTTGTTGAGACGGGGGGGAAAAGCTGGCATGTTGCTTTAGCTATACGTCTCTCACGCTTTTTGCAGTGCGGCTCTCTGAAAGAGGCTTGCCTCTGTATTTTGTCTGTGTTCCCCTGAAGTGAGTTCCTTTAAGTCAGGACCTCTCTTTGATTTGACACTATCAAAGGGCTCAAACTGAGATCTATCTGACAAGCTGTGATACCAAAAGAGATTTCACTGCCTTTTTTCTCCAACCAATCGCACTGAGACTAGAGCGCTGGCCTTTCAATGTCAGACCATGTTCAGCATCCTCTATACCGCAACTGTTCTACATTTAGAAATCAAGCTGTATTAAGTAGCTAAACGATCAATATTACCATCCTCAAACGCAAAAACAAGAACAATCCATTTATTATCATGAATCGCAACCATTATTCATTACTAGCAGTATAAATACAGCAGCATGCATTCTTTGGATAAAGAATAGTGAATGAGGATGAGAATCGTTTCAGAATATGTGTTTAAGGTCAGTGGAGGTGCAGCTGCAGAAACTAACAAAAATTAAGAGCATTCATCTGCACAATTATTCTCCTTTCCTTTTCCCCGACAGTTTGAATTCTAATTGTAAAATGTTGTCCAGGAGCCTAGCATTGACAAGTCATTTCAAATTCCTCTCCCTGAAATGTTATGATATAGGATTTGGCATTGTGGACTCATTTCACAGACAAAGAATAAATGAGAAGGCCTCCAAGCATTTCAAAACTTGATGGACACAAATTATGCAGCACTCCAAACTCCCTTTGTGTTGCCTAATTGGAATTATAATGGAAGCTTTCTATTACGAGCAGAGGCATTTTCTTAAAGTGCGCTTTATAGATATTTAAAATGGATATTAGGAAAAAACACTCACCTTAATGCCTCCCTCTAGAGCTGCTGGGTATATTGATGGAGGAGGAATATATTGGCTGTTGTTTTTTTTCCCCGTGTCTGAAACAACAAGACTGCGTTATGTTGGTTGTGATGGAAAGTAAGCACCTCTGTCTATTCAGCAGATCCCTAACTTTGTTAGAAGATGGCTCCCCTCCAAAGCTCGACTGTAGCGCATTGATTCGGAAGGTATTATCACAAAGCCCGCTGGAGCTAACTACATTGAGACAAAAAAATGAAGTGGTCCAACATCAACCCTTCCATTTTGTGGATTTCGAGAGGCTTTTCTAGGGAAAGCCGGCCCTGGGCGCAAACCGGCAACAACAGCGCATTGATTATTTTACCTCTTTACCATAGATCTCCTATAAGGCGGTGAGCTCCTTTGACCCGGAGCTGGACCTGTCCAACCAGAGTGGAAAGGTGCTGAAGCTGGGCAACGAGACCACCCACGTGTTCACGGGCCTCTACCCCGGCTCTACCTACTCCTTCACCCTGCGAGCCAGCACCGCCAAGGGCTACGGACCTCCTGTCATCACCCAGTTCACCACCAAGATCTCAGGTCAGCGTGGACAACACTGCCCCTTGGGGCTTAGGCAGCAGTGCTTAGCACGGCTGAAAGCTGTTATCAGCACACAACTGGGACGGGTAAAACAATTGTGTATCGCCCACACACTATCACTTTGATTGTTGGGAATGTGAATTTGTGCATAATTTTTTGCAAAACACTTTTGGCTCACGGGCTGACTTTTTTTGGCAGGCCAACGTCGTAAATAAGCCTTTGTTGTAGACGGACCTGCTTTATTGAGTAAACTAAACAAAACATTTTTTCTGTTGAGCGATTTCGTTTTTCTTTTTGTTCAGGGCTGTCTTTGCTGTTGTTATGATCATAGAATTTGTGTCTGAGAAAGTGGAAAGCATATTGATAATTTTTTTTCTCGTCAGCTCCCTCCATGCCAGCCTATGACCAGGAAACTTCTCTTAACCAGACAGACAGCACCGTGACTGTCCTACTCAAGCCAGCCCAGAGCCGAGGGGCACCAGTAAGGTCTGTAGACCCACCCCGCCCACACGGGTCACACATGCCTATACAAACCATTTCTGACAGTTTCCATTGATAATACCGGGATGTGAGGATACAGGGGGATTTTAATAGCTTTACATCCAATTTTCGGTAACTTTATTTATTTGTGAATTTTGGTCCTGTGGATAAAACCTTTGAAGACTGGAACAAAGCCTGATGGAGCTGAGGCCAGTTCGGGATCCTTTTCCTTTGCTAGTCTTTTATGTGCCATGCTGTTTCCCCCCCATGCCACCAACGCTACTGGGAAACATAGGACGTTTCATCTTTTAGTCATTATTTGACCAAACTCTGCTGCCGCTGAACTGGGAACACCTGATCCTGGGGCACGAAACAACTCTGGGGCAATCCCTCCCCCGTATGGTTATGATACAATTATTTCACATCCTGCTACTTTCTTATTCGTCAGTGATGAAAACCCCCTCCACGCTACACCTCAAGGGTAGGATATTTCATCAGGTAGGCTAATAGGTTCATTCCAGTTCTTATGGCCTTCCACATTAACTCACTGTACTGGGGAGTGAAAAGGGGTTCGCTTGCCATGGGTCTTCTACTGTGAAAGAATGGAATCTTAAACACCCTCTAAAACGCAATTTCACACCATCGACTGATCTAAGTCCTTTAAAGATTACAGCCTGGAGATCTTTAGTCAGGCTTGTCAACTAATGTTTGCCCTACATAGAGCTGCCCAGATTAATGCCTGTGCAAAAAAAAAAAAGTGAAATGCCTTAACAAAAATGACAACACAATCCGTTTTGAATCTTCTTGCAGGTACCATTCAGAATGCCTTATTCGGCCTGCCATTCTTTCAGAGGGCTAATTACAAAGCCCTAATTATAATTAACACAGCAGCATGAATTAGAGCTTCCCTTAATTAGCATGCTGTGTTTCTCCTTTGTTTACCTTTAGAAGGCTAGCTCACCCTACTACAGATGAAAGACACAAATTTGTCTTTGGAGATATGAACTTAGGTTTGGGAGCCACTTCATTCAGTTTGCATTAGCTCAAACATAATTGTATGCTAATGTTGTACATCATAAGCCTAAATATGAATAATGTTATCTAATTAATTTTACACAGTGATAAAAAATAACAATAGTGTAATTTCATGGTGTTGGCTGTTGATGAAATAAGATGCGTTTTGATATGTTAATTTGATATTTGGAGGAAACTATGGAGTGGGTGTCTTAAAAGAAGCCATTAAAAACATCTATCCTCATCTATTAAAGCAATTTGATAGAATGACGCAACGTTTTTTTTACTACTTGACATTCTGGAAAGTTCTGGGTTATCCAGTTGTTTTCCTGCACACTTCCATTTTCCGTCTTTGGGCATAGGCCACCAAACCTCTTTTATGTCTGCAGCTGATGTCCTGGACATGAATTCCCAAGAAAGGTTAAGGCAGGGGGGTGTACCACTGGAAATATTATGATGCAGACCCGAGCAAAGATACTGGCATTCTTTTGAAGGTGTTTACCTCTACCTGAAGGAACACACAAAGCCTTTGAAAGTTTAAGGTGAATAGGAAGCCTGTTTTACTGGCCGATTTTGAGTCACTCTACCTGTTTGGATGTGGTGACTGCCCAACGATGATACATTTTGTGATTTGAAAATAATATAACCGTAGCCTATGTTAGTGTATTGATGTCTAACTAAATAAAAAATGTTGAGAGCTCATATGAAGTCTGCTTTAAGTGACTAGGAAGCCCGGCATTTGACTTGGGGAAAGCAGGGATCTACTGTGCCACATTGAAGCACATCACAACAGTGGGAAGCTTGATTTAATAACGCAATCTTCCACACTGATTGGATTTGGGAGGTAACGTAGCTCCAGACGTTTGAATCTTAAATAGCAGATGTTTTGCTGTGATACAGGAAGGGGGAAGTAAGAACATCAAACGATGGCATCAGTTCATAAAAAAAACACGACATGTTGAACCACAAATGTCAGTTTCACTTTAATGTACCCATGAGCAGCGATGTATTCCATGTATCTCCCAGACCTAGTCAGGGTTGACGGAGGCAGTTGTGGCTCATATTTATGTAATTACTAATCTGTATTTTAAAAAAAAGAAAAAAAGAAATGGAGTTGGATTCGTTGACTAATCACTGAGGACAACACGCGTAGCTTCAGAACAATTTTTACCAGAGGGGACGCTGTTCCTTTAAGAGGATTAGGGATCTGTCTATCAGTCATGTCGTGTTAAACTAATGTTTGAAATGGCCCTCCGTCAGGGCCAGAAGACGCCTCCTCACTCCCGAGCATCCAAAGAAGTGTTTACATGCATCTCCGGATAAAGATGATTTGGAATGCTTTTCCTTATCATTCACGCCACTGAATCAGCCCTGTTCCTGTCTGCTCAAGCATCACCTTTGCCTTGAGCTACAGTCGAGGCTCTTAAAGCTCCTTCTCTCTCCCTCATAGGGATCCCATACAGTCGCTTCATACAGTACATTACGCAAACATTTGGTCTTGTTTCTACTGTGTCGGAGAAAATGAGTTGCACAGTAGACCTAGCTATTGCCCTGCAGCGTCAGATTATCTTCGCCCAGCCACAGCCTGCGATCCCGTAAGTTGTTTTCTACAGACCTAAAATAAGCACACATTTTTTCTTTGATCTGTGTATCGCTGGCGCTAATATAGAGAGGATACCCATGACATAATTCAGTGTGTTTTTTTTTGTTTTTTTTATTTTACGATTTAACCGTGAACGTAATCTATGGCTCCCACTAATTTGTTTGCTGTAATGGTTTATGGACACCGGGGATACATAAAGAGTGAGAAGACAGGAGCACGGATGGAGGATGCTGGGTCAGGAAGAGTGTGTTACTTATGTCCCCCCCTTAAATCAAGCAGATATAGGGCATCCATAGCCCCAGCTCAATGGTTCGATAACACCAACCGACCGGCAGGTTTAGCGCTTAGCATTTAACACAGAGGGAGTGAGTGAGAGAGAGAGAGAGAGAGAGAGAGAGAGAGAGAGAGAGAGAGAGAGAGAGAGAGAGAGAGAGAGAGAGAGAGAGAGAGAGAGAGAGAGAGAGAGAGAGAGAGAGAGAGAGAGAGAGAGAGAGAGAGAGAGAGAGAGAGAGAGAGAGAGAGAGAGAGAGAGAGAGAGAGAGAGAGAGAGAGAGAGAGAGAGAGAGTGAGGGAGAGCGGGAGGCAGGACAAAGTGATTGAAATGCTCCCCACTCCCTTCCTTCATGCGCCCCAACAGCCTGGAGTTCCCACCCTATCAGCCCACGTGAAAAATAAATCTGAGTTTCAGGTCACAATCCAGTCGATGCCAAGTCAGTCCGCCATAATTGGTTGGCGTCACATGGCGGTGGGGCTAAAATCTATAGGGCAACCGGGCTGGAGGAGGCCTAATTGGTGTCAGCTCAGGTTGCAGTGCCTCTGCAGGAATACAAGTCTACTACCCTGCTGGCGCCTCTGGCAGACCACTCTTCAAATCTTCTTTCGTTCTCTCTTTCCATACCGTGCCTCTCTTTCTATCGTCGGCTGCATATCGGGGATTGTGGGAGTTTTGAAATTAGAAGCAATTATGCGACTGCGGGAAGTCATGAAGTGTAAGTCCATGGGATGCAGCTCTTGAGGTCCCATTTTAATCTGATTGCTGTGTGCGTGTGTGTGTGTGTGTGTGTGTGTGTGTGTGTGTGTGTGTGTGTGTGTGTGTGTGTGTGTGAGAGTGTGGGGGTGGGTGTGGGTGGGTGTGTGTGTGTTCGAGTTAGGAGCTTGGAAGAATATTCCTCTAATCTGTTATACTTTAAACGTAAACAACTTTAATTCTCAGGTTTACATTGGACTGTTTTTGAGATCTTGAGCCGTTGTTGTTCATCACTGTTGTTTGTTTTTTTGCTCATCATTCTTGTCATGCTAAATCAAGCATGTGACTAAATGACTATGGTCTGTCAGAGTGACTCATAATGTAAATGGTGAACTCAGCATGCGGTGACAAGGTGTCACCTGCTCTAAGGGACATTAACATGACAGCTATAATTACATAGACATAATCATAGCAAATCCAAATCACCCGCCCTGGCTATGAATACCATCCTTTAGACCTGCAATCGATTCAAAACAATAAATAGAGATTTTACTGCTCTTCCTCAAGAGTTTCTAGGTTGAAGATTCTTTTCCCCTCTTTACGCTCGGATTTATTTTAATCAAAACCTGTAAATGCTACGGCTGTATTGGGAAAAAAAAGAATACAAATGTTACCTCAAGGGATTTGGTGTGGAAAACAGATTTCCACTTTAAAAGCAAGCCTCAGCCTTGGAGCGTTGTGGCCTTCGGCCCGGGCTATTTTGCCTGAGGACAGAAAAGCAAACCTATTCATACGATGTCTATCATTAAGTCATGCCACGGCCCCATCACCATTTCATAAAGAGCTAGGCCTGTTCTCATTTCCCAGTTCCTCTGCAGGCTTTTTCTTTTAGCATAAATCCTGTTATGGATACCACATTCGACAGTCAGATGAACGAACTAACCGAGAAAAACTTGGTAGTTTTGGTCATTGGAGTTGACAGGATCACGTGGAGAAATAGAGCTTTAAAGTACATGAACTTAGGTAGGACGCTCTGGGAGATAAGTTTCATTTACATAACTGGTCTCCGGTTAGTCATATAGGAATCAGTGAGACTCACATCAACTCTCCATTTGAAGTATTTTTCGAGTCTCTTGAGTCTCTATCGCTCTCCCGTTCTGCGGGCTCCTTAAATGGCCCGTGTGTGTACTGACTCGATGTGGCCTTTGACCCGACGTTCTCGATAGGGGACAGTAATTAGGTCTGATTCCTCCCGCACACTCTCGCTAGGATTAAATATTTCATCACCTCCCACTCCGGCACTAAAGAGGAGGGCTGGGATGGATTGAGACGCAGCCCCTAAGAGCAGAGGGGGATTCACTAATGACACCGGCAGACCCCTTATGATAAACTATAGGGGGATAGAGCACCGACTGTACACACAAGGGGACATTTAATCATCCAACTCCAACCAGAGAGAGAGGGGGGGGCATTGATCATTTATTAGGGCCGTGGAAGCCGCGTGCCTATCTTCGGCTGATAGTCTGTAGTGTCTGGTTTAATAGTGAGACCAAGAGGGAAAGGCCAGTGGAGGCTGTGCCGTTAATGGAGACTTTATGTAATTTAATTAACCGTATTTATGTACCCCGCGCATTCTATTCCCAGATAACCTTTTCAAACCGCTCCAGACATATTGCAGAATTTATACGGATGAGCCGAACCAAAGGTCAGATTAACATTAGTCAACGTTCATCTTCATGGTTGGCTCGTCGCACACGGCCCAAGTTCTGTCGGGCACGTTCACCACATTAGATGTGATTTTTGTACGAAACATCAGTTTCTTGGACTGTACTGTACATGTTTGTCACTCGTCTGTAATAGTTCATTGGGTTACAGTTGCCAATATCAAATAATGAAAGAGGTCATCCATGCTACGGCCCCATACTGCTTGTTAAACAAGGAGGACAGGGCATTTAATGAAACAAGAAAAAGCTATTCTGCAAAAAAAGTAATACAAATAAATGTTTTTACTAAACAAACAAAAAGGTTAATTACAATTTGTGCAGTTAGTTCTGCCTAATTCAACTGTGACCGCAATCAGCATAAATACAATTATATCCACTTGCCCTGTGCCTTTGATTTGAGGTACGCCGTGCATGACTCGGCAACACAGAGGCCATCTGGTTTTACTTAGCAGTACAACCCTAACAAACAAGATGGCTACTTTCTTTTTACATCCTATTAAGGATAAGCCCGTTATTTGTGGTTTGCATGTGTCCTTCGAGAGGCAAATGCCATGGGAAGACAAGCCTCCCCGATCAAGGCTAGTTATTCTGCATGGCAGCCCCAAACAGCCTCTTTGTCAGTTGGTAATTCAATAGATTTACCAGGTGGATGTGAGGTGCATACTAACATGGCAGTCTATAAGACAGCCACTTTCTCCCTCCAGCAAAATGGACGCCAGAGACAGTGTCATCTCTGTCAGAGGCACACAGGGCTGCAGTTTTGATCTGACTAAACCCTGGGCTCAGATAGGGAGGAAATGGAAAGAGCCATTGACCTTTTGAGTTTTTGAATAATGAAAGAGCAAATAAAGTCTGGTCCTGTCCCCAAGTCGGCGCTCATTTTTCTTGCATTGATGTAAGGACGGCACGCAGTGTGCTGGAAATCTCTTAGGGTCCTGTGGTAAAAGAGTGGCCCAGCCTTATAGGCATAAATCAACATAAAAAATCTAACAGCAAACCCTGAAGCACTGCACACATTCACACAAGGTGTTATACAGGTCTCCATTGTAGACATTATTAAAAAGCAATAAACTTCATAAGGATGCTTGTGGAAATACACTAGCTATTGTAACCCATGATGCCAAAGACAGAAATCTAACTAAAAAAGAAGGGTTCAAATAATAAGAACAAAATAGTTTACTTTAGGAGTAACTGATATGTTTTATCTTGAAATAATTCATAGTAATAATACATTTTGAATGAATAGTAATAATAAAAACACGACAGTGTGTTGGTGTGGTTGTTAATGTGAAGCGTCTTCCTCTGTAGTGCCTACCAGCTGGTGGTGGAGGAGGAGCGGCCCAGGCGGGCGCGCGGCACGGCCGAGATCCTGCGCTGCTACCCGGTCCCCATCCACTTCCAGAACGCCACGCTGCTCAACTCCCAGTACTACTTCACCGCCCAGTTCCCGGCGGGGGGCATCCACGGGCCCCAGCCCTTCACCGTGGGGGACAACAGGACCTACAGCGGCTACTGGAACGCCCCCTTGCTCCCGCAGAAGAGCTACAGCATCTACTACCAAGCTGTCAGCACAGCCAATGGGGTAGGTGGCTCCACAGTGTACTCATAATAAAATATAGAGGGGGGAAAAAAGGGTTTAGTGAAGAAGGGAAAAAAAAAGGAAAACAACGTTCAGTCCTGGCTGTATAGTGCTCCTGTCTAATACTGACAAACTGTATTGTCCGCACAGCCTGCTTTCTTTTCTGTGAGCACTTAAAAGCCCACCTAGAAAAGTGCTAGGACTTCTCTCCTTTAAAAGGATTTGGACGTAGGATTGAATGAGGAGATTGAGTAACCTCTGTCCCATTAACACACACACCTACACACACAAATTGGGCGTCCTGTACACTGGTACGCGTCCGCACGGCCCCGTCTGCACTCTAATAGCCCGCTACAGGGCTGGTCTGGGAACGCGGTGCCCCTTGGGCGAGACTCGTTCTCCCCTTGCATTAGCGAGCTGACGCGCCCCGCCTTCACCGCTGCGGCTTCACCCCAAAAAGCTCCAGACAGCCCTTTGATCAGCAGCGGTAGAGGGGGAGAGGGGCCGTCCGAGGGGCGGCTGCGGCGTGTGAGAGGCGGGAGAAAAACAACAGGGTTCGCCGATCGTTCAGGGTGCGGCCCCCGACTGTCATCAAGTGGCACTTGGCCTGGCCCCTCCCCTCCACCCCTCCTCCTCCTCCTCCTCCTCCTCGCGGACGGAACAGACAGTTCAATGGAGACTTGAAAAGCTCTCCGACGGTGGTGCTGAATGAGAATGGCCGTAAACAGCCTCCTTCAGCGGCTCCGGCACGTCTATGAGGAGCAGGGAAACAACACGTGAGGGCGGAGCGAATGCAATTACGGAGCTGGCTCCGGAGATGGAGGGGAGAAAAAGTTCTCGGGCCCCAAACTTTCGCGGGGGTGAACGAGAGGTGGCGGCGTGAACGGATTGCTTTGATTGGCCTGTCTTGAACAGAGCCCCATTAGAAGAGCTGGATGTGATGGAGTTGAGGCCCTCCTGGAGTTGAGGCCCTCCTCTGTAGCACTGCTACAGGGGTACTGCAGTTTGTCCTGTGGATTACTGTTGTCCTTACAAACCAATGATTGTATTATCCATCTGATAGCTCTTTGTAGAGTCAATAGAAAAGTCCCCTGTTTTGATTAAGGGCGGAAAAATGCACTCCGTACATTAAGCCGCCACTGCCAACACTTCATGTTTTTACTTTGTGCCTAAACTGATTGCCTAATTGATTTGTGGGTCTTTTTTTGTTGCTTTTCTTAAAGGAAATTTGCACTTAACAGCAAAGCCTTCCGTCCATTCCGAATGTACAAAATGGACTCGACGTTCAATTCAACGGGACCTTCTTCTCTTAAAAAAGACACAATAACCTGTCCTACAGCTGATTATATAATGTAGTATTTCCTTCACTTGATTTTGCTTCCCTCGGCCTCCAAATTTCGACCGTCCTTTCTCGGTTCCTGGCGTCCATGGACAACGCAGGAAAGCCCGGTCTCCTCCTTTGTGTTGCGTCTCTGGTTACCGCTCGGCTCTCCTCCTCCTCTCCACCGAGGCCACTGTTCCCAGCTTAACGTCTGCCAACATCCTGAGTCGCAGTCATGACTTTGGGGGCTGCTTATGGAGCCGTCGCCAGAGAGGAGGCTCTCCATTACCGCTCCCTAATGCCCCCCGCTCCCACCCCCCTGTTTCGGGGCCCTGTGTTCTCCGGCGTGTTGGATCTCTCCACAGTGACTGAACACCTAGAGCCACAGGCCGCCGACGGATCCGAGCCGGCTGACAGATTAACACTGTGGGCTGTGCACTGCCAATCTGGGCGCCGGCCCTTCTCTCCTTCTGGGTGTATTTTTTTGGGGGGGGGGGTTACAGTCAGTGAGCTTGACAGATGATAGGGGACGAGGTGGAACCGACTGGGGTGTCACGGGATTAGAGCCGTGCACGGTTCCTTAGATCCAGATTTGATCGGATGCGCGTGTGTGTGTTCATGTGTTCATGTGTTTGTGTGTTTGTGTGTTTGTGTATGTAGCCGTGTATGATGTTTGTGTTAGGGCATACATTTACAGTAGCATGCTCCAATAATGGTCTGACACCTCGTTATTCCTCCTCTCATCTTTTTCATCCTTTTTTTTTTTGTTTTTTTGTCTTTATCTGTGCTACAGGAAACCAAAATCGACTGTGTCCGAGTGGCCACCAAAGGTAATCCCAGCCAGACCTAGCACACATGGTCTCAAAGAGGACAGAGCCAATATGGCTGAATGGATGACGCCGTAGACCTTTTCCGACCTCACCTGCATATCTCCGGGAACTAAACACATTAACCTGTTTTGCGTTTTAACGACGAACACTCACCAAAGCCCACGTCGGTCCGGGCGGGGTCCAGTGCCCTCGTGGCTTTTATCATCGGGAGCATGTGCCAGGCTGGACCCGCGGACACTTAGTCCGGCTGCCCGTCCGTCCGCCCCTCCAGTCTGTGGGTCCCGCTGCCGACATTAAGGGTGCAGCGACTTAAGCGCTATTGATTGGGAGCTGGATTGATAAGGCCAAAGGGAGTCCTGGTCACACTCGTTTTCACTCGTTCCTCTGCTGCTAGGATACTCTGTCACATGCCCTGACTCCCCCCCCCCCCCCACCCCCCCATAGACTCACATGCAGCTCCGCTATAGATTTCCTGTTGCGTTTGGATGTCTTCATCCACCCACTCCAATTACTCACTCTTGTTGTAAACAGTGTGTTTTAATGGCTTTAATGGTTAGCATTTATTCTTAGCTGACAACAAATTATAGCCAGTGGACGTGCATTACACGCATTATAAAAGCAATATGTCACATATACTGCACTATTAGACAAATTTTTGTATAAAATTGTTGCTTTTTTAACCCACTAAATAACTGTCTTAAAAGAAGAATTTCTCTGTCTCAATGTTGCATGGTATTGGTAATGTTTGTGTGGCTGCATTCAGCTTCAGTGTGGCTTCTGTTTCTCTGTGTTTCTCTTTCTATCTCTTTCTCTCCTCTTTCTCTTTCTTCCGATGCATGCCATCCTGGGTCCACTGCCTTTACTCAGCCGCCATACTCGTGACTCAGCTCACAACACCCTACATCCGTATCGCACCAGCGGCTGGTGACAACCAACTAACAGGTCAGACCTTTGGCTTTCTGCACACTCAGTCATTGTCCATTCCAATTATCCTGTCTCTACCGGCATGTGTGATGCTGTTACCTGTATAAGGGCCGGGTGGAATTGCACGGGGGAAATGGGAACTCAAAAAGTTCGGTTTGCATGGAAATGTTTTTGGTTTGTGTGTGTGTGTGTGTGTGTGTGTGTGTGTGTGTGTGTGTGTGTGTGTGTGTGTGTGTGTGTGTGTGTGTGTGTGTGTGTGTGTGTGTGTGTGTGTGCGAGTGTGTGTGTGTGTGTGCACTACTGGAAAAAAAAGACTTATTAAGACCAGTAAGGACAACAAACAGTATCTACCCTAAGAAACATCTTCACAGCACAATGGACATGAAAGACCAGCTTGGGACGCAATTGTAATGTGATGTGTCGGAAGTTGGAGATTTATGACAAGCCTTAATCCCTTTCATGAGTATTTCTCATTATTTCTGGAATTATTAAGTATCGCAACTTGTGCAACAATAGTGCGGACATGAAAGAATACTTTCAAGTGTTCCCCATCACGTTGATCAGGAGAAGCTCGTTCGGCCAAGCCACTGCATTATTTCCCTCAACTCCTGAAGCCGTGGTTGAACATTAGTCTCAGCGATAGATGCAGACGTTTAGAATGCCCAGCTCAGACATGTTTTTTTTTGTGTGTGCCATCAATGTCCCTAGCCATGTCATATGACTACTGCTGTGTTTGGAATCGCCTACTGTGCATCCTTAACATACTGCACTTGACAAACAATGTTGTATGCCAACGGTACATACTTTGTGAAAATTGAGTATGGAAAAAGTTCCTGGATGACATACTCAATTTGAGAAAATCTTGAGTAGCTGAGAGATGTTGCTAGACTATGCTTCACGCCGCAAAATGCAATGCGCCAACTTTGTTCTGGCTTTGACATGATACATGAACGGGGCGGGGGTTTTGGTCACATGTTCCAGTTGAGTATACTAACAATTTAAGCGAATCTTTGTAAAAAGCAGTATACTAGATTTCAGTAAACAGTATGCTGTATCCACTCACTGAGTGTATAGTAGATTGTATTAAAGTATGTGGTTCCGAACACAGCCTCAGACACATGCTTGGTGAGAACCAGCTAAGTCTAAGCGGGGGCCTGGGGAATGTTAGGGTGTGGTGCGACAGCACAAGCGAGCACAACAGGCCAGCACCAGGCCGCAATGAATATGCCCTCCATGAGAAGGAGGAAGTGGCACCAGCGGGCGGGAGGAGATTCAGTCCAGCAGATTTGTTTGACATAACTATTTGTCATTTTAAATTTGCCCGGGTGATAAAGAGTAATGCTTTCAGGTGGACAGTTGAGATGCTCAGAGCGTCTCTCCTCCTTTGAGTGCCTCTTATCACAGCCCAGGGAGCAGACATTGTTAAAACAAGCCGCTTTTCTCTCTCTTTCTCTCACTCTTTCTCTTTCTCTCTCTCTCTCTCTCTCTCTTTCTCTCTCTCTCTCTCTCTCTCTCTCTCTCTCTCTCTATTTATCATTATCGCTATCTCCTCTGAGCGGATATTTAATGTTTTGGTTATTTCCGGCTGTTTTATCTCACAGGGTGTTATCTTTCACCCCATACCATGCATTTTTCCGCAGCCCAACACACATTCGACCCAAATGTGATTAAGCAAGGGTAAAGATGCTTTGTACTTATCTCCCGCTGTACAGAAAAGTGCTAATGTTTAGGATGCTACACAAGTACTAGAAGTGTGTTGTTCGGAACAACGGAGAGCCACTTACTGAAAGACAACATATCCTTATGGCTCTCGGCTGTTGTATTTGTATTGACGTATAAACCACAATACCACTATATTGGTGATCATTTTCCTACTAAAATCCAATAGAATCAGGGAGAGTAAATATTTATTAGGAAATGAACACATACTACATTGTGGTGAGCTGTTTCACCATTATACTATATACACTGTACTATGAGCCTGCCATACTGTACATACAGTACATATTTTATAATGATGAGCTCAGCTTGGACATGATTTTGATTTAGATTTGTAAACGCACTGTGTGTTGTGTTATTGTTCAGGAGCAGCTACTCACAAGCCCGACGCTGTGGAGCCAGAGAAACAGACTGACCACACTGTGAAAATTGCCGGGGTCATCGCTGGAATCCTCCTCTTTGTCATTATCTTCCTGGGAGTGGTACTCCTCATGAAGAAAAGGTAAGACCTGGTATATCTTTTTTAGTTATAGAACTGTTCAAAATACATTGTTATTTTGTTTGCTGAAAAACACCATTGCGCTTAGTTAGTGTTCAAAATTCGAGAGAAGAGAGTTTTCTTTTTTTTTCTCTCCACATCATGATTTTCTCCCTCAAACCACAGCATTGTCAGTGCAAGCCTAAATAATTAATTTGATTATGTTGATATGCTCCATTAAGGCTGTTTACTGCGATGAAATACACTGTGCCATGAAAAATTAATCCCTCTCCATGGCACCCTCATACAAACCAATGCAGTTCAATGACATTGGAGTGGGGAAGGAAAAATATTTTGGAGGCCTATCATACAGAAAGGAAATGAGATAAGAAAGAAAATATGATGAAAGGCTCCCAGGGAGAAAGAATATGGCCCTGTAGCTGGAGGCTAAGTTTACATTAGCCTCAGACCCCACAGTGGAGGAAGCCATATGAACAGTACGCCTGTCTCCCTGCAGTCTGAGCTAAAGCTTCGCAAATATCAAACCCCCCTTTGTACACACCCAGCCCAGAAATAACACAATGTCAGTTTCTTTACGTTTGCTCAAGATTAGTTCGGAGTACGCTAGCTAGCTGTATTCAATATCTCGATTGAAGCGACAGCGAGGGGGAAATTACTTGACAGCAGCAGGGAGTCCCTTTTTTCAAACCGACTTTTATTAAGTCTAGTGTACTTTGTCCCTTGTAGTTTTCACCCTCAGCATCAGATTGTAATTGCAAAGTTAAGGTCATAGAGGAGGAGTGGGAAGATGCAGTGTCCCGGTAGTATAATTCTTTTTAATTTTTTTTATTCCGTTTTTATTTCAGTCTTTAATTCATGATTTTCCATCTTCTGGCCCTGTCAATTTAATACAACCATATGTGTGTGTGTGTGTGTGTGTGTGTGTGTGTGTGTGTGTGAGAGAGAGAGAGAGAGAGAGAGAGAGAGAGAGAGAGAGAGAGAGAGAGAGAGCAAGCGGGCGAGAGAAGAAAGGAAGAGAAAGAGATGATTAGTATGCACAGGCATATAACTAATGGAATTGTTTTCGATTTGCCTTAATCAAACGCGAAAGGGAGACCATTTTATTGGTTATATTTTCCCTCATTTAATGTCGGAGAGAGGGAATTCGAGCCGTGTTTAGAAATACTAACTCCTCATTTAGCATTAACCTCACAGGTCATGTGTTAATTTGTCGTGTACATAGGCATACCTGTTGTGTGAAGGAGAATCTAATTCCGCCCTGTACAATTGTAATATTACTAGTTGTCTATGTGTTGTTAAGATGTCAACAACGACACAAGTTAGAGAAGATGAGAGCACAGGAGGGTTTCAGTCTAAAGGCCTCCACGCATGACATGACTCCAAGCGATCACCTTTTGCCTTCACGATCACGAGTTACCGTCACGTGTGCCACCATATCTGGTTTTTTCTTCATTTTACTCTTTTTTCAAACATTAATATATTTTTACTTTTTCTTTCCTGTCATTCCATTTCCCCCCCTCCACTGCTTATATCCTACCACCACCCCACTCGGCAGAAGAACCTATCACTCCTACACTTACTACCTGTAAGTAACCACTTTGTGTAATGTTAGTGCCATGCTTTCTCACCCGCCACGCATTAAGTGTTTTCCATGCATGAGAAGAGCCATGTCCTCCTCCTCCTCCTCCTTCTCCTCCTTCTCCTCCTCCTGCCGGGAGCCATTACAAAGGCCTGCTGTAATCGCTGGTGGAGATGGAAGACCCCACCCCACACCAGTCCATTAATCTCCACACGCACCGAACATTTCTGTCACGGCTCTGGCCGGCCTCCCCGGCCCTGCAGCCAGCACACTGGGAGCAACAGGGGGTGGGGGGGGTGGGGGGGGTGGGGTGGGGGGGGGCAGAGATACTACGTGACAGACATCTGACTTTCAAATAGCGCGTGCTTTATTACTGCCTTAATGATAGTTTGGCTCCAGAAACATCTTGTGAAGGAATGGAAAATCAATAATGTAGCTTTTGCATTTTTACAGAGTACACATTTTCATAGTGTGGCTTGTCAAAACTCTATTTTGACATGGCATCTAGTCCGTCGTAGCACGATCAATGCATTAGACAGTAGACCTTGATGAGCAACTGCTTGTTCCTCATATTTTATAGAGGATCAGATTTTGAAATAATCCAACGAAATAACATAAAAAATATGTTGTTATAAGCAGCCCACCCCTCTCCTCTCATAGTCCTCTGCTTGTTCTCCATTTCAGACATTGCTAATCACCCACAATTTTGAGTTAACATTGTCTTTTGTTACACCAATCAGGGCCTTATTTTCCATGTTGTCATTCCCCCATGCATGTGTTCCACCCCGTCCACTGCAGCATGTGTCCCATGCTCCCTCTCCAAAGATCAGCATCACCTGATAATTCATTATGGACACCTGGATTAATTGGTTTGGGTTTTTAGGCACAGCCCAGACTGCTGTGCAACAGGTAGTATTGTTTGGAGCTAACGTGATCTGTCTCAGGTCTTTCGGAAAGTTTACGGCTCTCATTTATCGTTTTAGTGGTTGGAGTTATTTTGGTGTACGCCTAGAGATTGTTTTATTAAAACCAGTGACTCACCTGCGCCTGCTTCTAAACAGTGGAATCATTACGACATGCATGGGTTTGCTTGCTATTGCATGTTTTTTTTGTTTGTGTTTTTCAAGCAATAATGATGGTGGAGTCGTCTCATAACCGATGAGAAGTTTCTAATACTCCTGAAATATTTCCTTCGATGTTGGATATGCGAGCGTTCTATTTCGATGTTTTGATCATTGCAAAACAATAGTCTGGAATATGCTTGTCCAGTTTTTCTGTGGAATCTTCGGCTGAGTAGGCAAGAGGCTTAGGTGCGCTTCTTTTTAACGGATCCTAGCTAATCTGTCTTGAGATGACTGCGATCGGGAGCTACAATGAAACCCCTCTTCACTTCAAAGCACACCTCCAAATACACCCTGAGTAACAATGAACAGTGTGTCAAATCACACGGTAGGCTTACTTGTCTAGAGCTGGAGATCTCTGCTGACTCACAAGGCTGGATCCAGCCAAGATCTGGTTCCAGAAGTGGAATGGAGGAAAGACAATAAGTGCCCCCCCCCCCCCCCCCCCCCCCGCCCCCGCCCTACCCTCGTTACCAGCCACTGTAGGATGCCTGCGCTGATCAGTGTTATTTGAAGCTGGTAGCAACCTTGTTGACAGCATCTGGGTCCTACATGATTGATGTCAGACATGAATACTTTTATCCAATCATCAAAACTGTGTTTTAAGGCAACGCAACATATTCATCTGGGTGCCAACATATGCTGTTTAGGTGTGTTGCCAGCGGCGGGCCCCGGAGTTCACGCACTGCATCAGTCAACCTGCTCATTAGGGATGCACTACCACGTGTGATTAAATATGTGCCCTGCGTTCTTTCATCAGCCCGGGATTCTGGCGTGGAGTAGGAGGGATTATGGGTCAGAGGGGCCCTATTCCCATGGGAAAACCGGAACTATCCGGCAGGCAAACAAGACGCTTCAGAAAAAAAAGATTTTGATTTGATATATTACCTGAGAGACTCACCAGGGCTTATCTTTGACTTCATACATTTTACTAATCCACTGAAGTATTTTAGTTATGATAGCTTTCTGTATTTTTTATCAATGTTGATTTGCTTAAGAAATTAGGAGATAGGCAGGGCTTGTCTCAGGAGATTGTGAAGGGCCAGCGACGGAGATGTAAGGTTTTGTTTTAGGCTAAGCAGGCACGTCATGGTAACCTAAGCTTTTAGAGCTGACAGCGTTGTCATGTTATCAATACCAAGGACAGGACTCCAGCCTCCATCAGTGCTGTCGATAAACCCCAATGCATGCTAGACCATTTACCTCCCAGGATAGCTTTGCTGTCTGCCAATACGCCTGAGCACAGAAGAACTGAGAACAGAGAAACGTCGATATTGCTTCTTGTACAGTTCCATAGGCTAACGATGTGGCTTAAATGACGAACGTTGATATTTCATTTATTTACCCCCCTCCCTTCACATTTGATACTACTGCACACTATTTGCAGGAGTGCACAGCATAAAGCCAGGCTTTCTGATAATGAAGGAAAAGAGGGGTATTATTTGCCCTTGTCTCTATCTCTCTTTTTCTGCCGTGTGTGTGCGGCTGGGCGCTCGTCTTGTCCCGTCACATCCCAGATCATCAATCACAAGTCAAGTTCAAGTTCTTCATCGTCGCTACTCCACCCAGTGTCAGGCCTATGGCAGTGCAGGGCCCCCTTGAACGCGCGGAATGTGCTGAGTGCACAAACACCGTCAATAAAGCCTACAAGTCAGCCTGAACGTGCAGCAAGAATCCCACTAATTGGTACACGCCACGCACGTCGGTTGCTCTGACGACCGCTGCATTTTGATGAGGACGAAAGACAAGAGAAGATACGGAACAGTTGAGCGGTATTTTATGTTTGGCATTTTGACGCAGTTAAGTTCCATGCAACAAGAAACGTAGTTATATGTTCTCTTTTCAAATATCGCTTCTGAACCTCTATTGAGAGAAGCTCCTCGTAAATCTGATCCTTGGGCATCACGGGCGTACTTGTAAACACTCTGGTAATCTCTATAAGACAAGAATAGATGAACCATGAACTATGGACTTCATTAAGGGATACTGTGATACTTTTTGGTGAATAGCCCTGAATTGAATATCTATGTGTTTCTTTAATTGTCAGTACTTTTTATTTTCTCCCGGCAAGGCTCCAGGTCATTACTGAATCGTATATCCTTGAGCTCCCCCAAATTTTGTCTTGTGGTTTCATTGCCATCTTTTCAGCCACCGAATGTAAGTGTTTGTGAGGTTTCATGTGCTGCGGTTTGTCTACAAAAACGTACAAGGTTATTAGAGCCAGTGAACTCAACAATCCAGCAGGCATTCTGCCAGAGAATAGCATTATGTTGTACTACATAGTCCACATTCAATAGCTTCTTTTAGCTTTGTGCAACTAATGAAGTGGATGATAGTAACAAATGGATGGAAAAGTAGAGATGGGATGGGTGGTTCAATGAAAGGTTATGGTGTTTGTATAAAGGAGGTTTTCTAATAGCAAGCAATGATTACAAGTTGCAGAAGGTAATACTACCGTGCAAATCAAAGTTAAAAAACAACATCGGAGCCTTTTTTGTTTTTCTTTAGCGTGTCAGTCAGTCATCTGATGCATGCAGTGCAGCTGACACGCGTGTGTGTGTGACATATGTATGTGTATGTGCATGGGGTACACACAGATGTGCAGGGGCACACGCGCGCACGCGCGCGCGCGCACATACACACACACACACACACTCCTGATTGTGTGTGAGTCGTCTAGCGAAAAACTCTTTGTCCCCGCGTCACAAGGTTTAGGTTAGTCTGGGGCGCGGAGATGAGGCCTACCATGCTGAGTGGCGGGTTTTGAAGCTCGGGGTTTCAGATGTTGACGCCGGCATCGCCTCCCACAGACATTCTGCAAAACACACGGTCCCCATCACGCCCTTTGTCTTGGAGCTCGACTCGTACACTTGCATGGAGGTTGGCTAAGATCTCAGAAAGGCCACGGCGGTGGTGTGTGCGCCGAAGCCGCCGACGAACCTCTAATGAGAGTTGCCAGATATAGTTACCTGGGGCGCTCTATCTCTCCACATCTACAAACACCTATACAACCAGCTATGCGCATTCCCCTTTCTCTTCTGGTTCACAGAGCGATATCGCCTAGCAAAAAGTCCTAATTGCCAGCCAGATTCCCGATCTAGGTTTCCATATAGACATTGTAGAATGTGTGTCGTTCTCTCAGCTTCAGAATACGGCGTTTTTCTACGCATGGGGCAATATGAATGATGGTGTTGTTTATCACGACATGCATCGACTCGTACTGTACACATGTTCCCACTGTCTCTCTCTGCACATCGCGGCCTCTTTGTAATACAGCCATCTGTCATTGCTTTCCCTCCTCTTACAAATGAGGGGAGAGTGGCGCGACAATTAATCTTCATCCAACACCTACAGTGCCTAGCAAACATCCCCAGACTGGTGCTTCTCACACAGCCATCGTCACCCTCACATTACCTCCCTGCTAGAAAGTGTGCACCAGCTGGTAAGGCTCGAAGTCTCGCTAGAGACAGAAGTAGGGATGTTGATATTGTGTTCAAATCTGTGTTCGATTTAAAATAGGGTTCTCCATGAGTACACACAGTGGCCGTTGAATGTTAGCATATGTTGTCGTCGTGTGTGTACCTGCAGGCATACACACAATTCAATTTTCTAGCTATGACAATTGGAAATGAGAACGGCGGTGACAAAGGACAGACAAGATTGCCGTTTTTATTTCCCACTCTAATTGCAGATTAAACAAAGAAAGGGGAGCCAGCAGATAAAAATGTCACTACTTTGTCATTCGGATTCCGGAGGAACTGTTCCACTATTAGCCTCACGTCGTGGCCTTCACAGCAAACGACTGTTTGAAGGCAGCGGGAGCCTGTCGCCATATGGTACGAGACGGATGCGAAATTGAATAAACAGAGGAGATTTGCAAAAACAAAGCAGCGGGAGAGCGCCATTAGCCCGCCGTTGTCCGCGAGAGAGGCTGCTATTCAAATAGGTGGAAGGGGTCACGCCGTGAGTAGCGTAAGTGGTGGGAGCGGTGTGAAGGCTGCCGTAGTTAATTTCTCACATGGCTCCCCCTGCCCTCCAGCTGTAGCAGCCGCCACTACGCTGCCCCAGCTCACAGTCTCAAGCTGTTTGCCGCTCGTTCAAAAAACAGCATAATATGCAACTTCCCCGGAAAATATTCCTGAACTCCCTCCGGGGGGATAACGGGGTGGCGGTTTATTCCTTGGGCAGAGGTCAGCAAACTAAATTACCCCCACCCCTTTATTCAGGGTAATTATGCATTGTACAACAATAGAGGGATAATCATTGTTTTGCTGATTAAAGAATGAAAAAATACAACTTTATTCTATTGTGACCCATTTGACGGGGGCCGTGTGATTAATGTCGTCCCATTTGATGAGGCCCTTGTGACTAGCTATGTTGTTATGTGTTGTGTAAGCGAGCATGGAAGAGAAGAACATTGGTTGTTTTTGCGCTTGCGACGGCACTAGTAAGAAGTAGGTCGAAGAAGCAGTTTGACTGTTTTGGTTCAACATGCAAACTCTTTGATTCTTCTGCCCCTAATAATACTTCGGCTAATTTAAGTTTTCAGATCATCTGGGCTCTCTGAAATATTTAGGTTATTGTGTCATACCTTTCAAGGTTGTCAAGGAAGTATTCCAGAGGCAATAGAACTCTTGTGACCCGATCAGAGCTCGTATCCCCCACCGTATTCGAAATGCTGCATCATCTCATCCCTGTTTATCTCATCGCAAAGGTGTGAATCATCCATTTTGAATCACTTCGCATCTGTTTCAGGCACAGTCATTGTGTTGTTGTTCTGTCACCCCCCCCCCCAATGAAGGAAGCTGGCCAAGAAGCGCAAAGAGACGCTGAGCAGCACACGCCAGGAGATGACGGTGATGGTGAACTCCATGGACAAGAGCTACACGGAGCAGGGCACCAACTGTGACGAGGCCCTCTCCTTCATGGACACGCACAGCCACACGCTCAACACCCGCAGCGAGTGCACTTTAACGCTCAACGGCAGAAGCGAGTGCACGCTGACGCTCAACGGCAGAGGTAAGAGGGGAGGACCAAAGCAAAGGGACTCCACGCCCCTGCCTTGGTCAATAGGAGTGGCTTTACCTTGTTCTGGGCTCAGTTGTTTCCGCTGACGACTAGTCAGAGAGGTTCGTTGCCAGTTTCTGTTGCAGATAGCTTGGGTGGCCGAGAATGGTAAACACGCAGCAGTTCAGAAAGTCTGAGTCTTGTAGTGACTCTTATTAGCAGTTTTTGGTTGTTGGTGGTGGCTGCCTTGCCATGTGTTGCGGCCAATCGCTATTGCCTCTATTTGGTGATCTAATTGCAGTGGCCAGTTCTTTGAGGCAGTGCCCTGTTTTGGGTTCCGGCCAAGGCGTCGAATTGAGGCTGTCGTTATATTGTGATACTGTTGCAGCATCTGCTGAGAAGCAGCACGTTTGCCCATCTCGGCAACCCACCTTCAATTCAGTCAGTCAAGAGAAGTGTTCTCCAGAGCACTTCCCCCCCCCCCAACAAAAAAACAAGTAACCGAATTCAGACTTTCAGAGGTTTGAGCGCACAGCTGTCTCGCGAGCGTTTGACCCAACCCTACGGTGAGGGCTTGTCCCGGTGTCTTATGGGACAAATAATGAGATTACAGTATTATCCACCCAACAATATGGCTGACCTAGCTTCAGTAGTCATGCCTCATGGATCCTCTGACCTTGATTAACCGTCTGCTAGTGAAGATATATTAAAGCTCACCTTCTGTTGGGAATCTTGAAGACTGGCACGGGGTGGGTCGGTGGGTGGGGTGGGGGGGCTATAGTGAAGTCATGGCCCCCTTTATCCCCCTTTTATGAGATGCCCCTCTACTAACGATTCAATAAAGCATTATCATTATTGTGATAAGGATGTTGTTTTTGCTGCCGCTGCTATTGTTTATTATTATGAATACTATTTCGTAAACCAAATTAGATTGTCGTAAAACTTAATAGAGAGGGGACAAAGCGACTTAAGTGACGTGATGCTCTAGCCCCTAAGATTGATGGAGCGATCGGGGACCGATCAAATGTAGTCTTTATCAAGGAAGTTAACTAAATGAGTAATACCAGAAACAATTGATATAACAACATACAAACCATCTCCGACCATGTTAGCAATAATAGCAAGCCTGTCAGTTTAGAGTAGTGGTTTGAGGTAATAACCCTTTGAAATGTCTGCGCACGGCCTTGCTTGAAGATACCGTAAGACCTCTGATTAGTGGCACGGGTACTTAATACCTTGACCCGAAAACAAAGTCTAATATTGTCTACTGGCAAGTAGCCAGACCCCTGGCCTCAAAACGCCCTGCCTATGATTTTTTTTAGAAACCCTAATTAGTGTTGCTACTCTGATTAACCTCTTAGAGTCGTTGACCTGAACATGAACCGTTGTCCTAAAGGCTAAACCCACATGTTTATTCATGTTCCATTTACAAGGCTAACTAAGAGGCCCAGAGACCGTCGGTTGTCAAACACTGCCCACTTGCTTAGGTTGTCGACTGGGTTTGTGATAAATAATCAAACTGCACAGTATAGGCCGTTAACATAGTGTATTCTGTTTCTCCCTCTAGTTGGCTCCTCTCCCTCGTCCTTCACTCTGACGAAGACCAATACTCTGAGCACATCGATCCCTACAAACGCCTACTATCCAGGTAGGAAATACTCCATTAGTTCTTCGAAAACCTTTGCGGTGGGCTTTTACCGAACTGTTTGTGGCATTCTCGCTTTGATTGTTCAATGAAACAGGACCGGGCGTGTCATTGGCGAAATTGTATTTCAATAGGATGACAAAAATACCAAACCTGAATGAAAATGCCATGATTATGGATTGTTGGTCCAGTTTCAAATGTGTTATTCTTCTTCCTCTTTGTTGAGGGTTTAATGTTTTCCATGCGCTCAGTTTAATCGCGTTAGTGGTTCTTATTTATTCTGGCCCTCTCTTATCTTGGTTTCCTTTATTTACTGGAATTCTCTTTTCTCCTTTCAACCTCTGCACTTGTTATGCGGGTATGAGCAGATCCCTTTGTGCCAACCGCTATTTTAGGTGAGACAAATCTTCTTTTTCCCACTACTGCCTTTTTTCTGTTGACTATCTATGTTTTTTAAGCATTGTAGAACTGTATATCTGTGTTCATAAAAGAGTGTAAAAGAAATTGAGTGAAATGCGAAAAAGCAAAAAAAGACTTGTTTCCCATTTTGATTTTGGTCGACTCTTTTACTGAAGATGGCTTCCTCACCTCCATACCTGCCTGCTGCTGCTTCCTCCTTCCTCCCCTTGCCCCCTCCTCTTCCTCCCCGTCCTCTTCCCTGTCAAACGAGGGGCTCTCCAGGGCTGAGGCTGGCTTCACTCCATCCCATCCGCATTGCGTGTCGTGCGTGTGATGTCACATACGTGTTTGACCTCTCATATGCATGGACAGACATGTGGACTGGATGTGGGGGAGTGTCTGAAGGGCAATGGTGGGGACGGCCCGCCCCATTGCCATGGCCACACTGTGCGACAACAGCTAGCGCTCTGCGCAACCATAGCGACCAGAGAGAGAGAAAGAGAGCGAGCGAGAGAGAGAGAGAGACCGAGAGATATGTAGGGGCCGCTCTCGTTTCTCTCTCAGCCTCCTCCCCCCTTCCCTTCCAAAGTTGAAGCAGGATGTGTAATGAACATTTGGAAATACCGTTAGCTGAGCCCACCTCCCTCAACACCCAGCTCCTCTCAAACACATTTTATTACCCTCCCTTCCCCAACAGCAACCTTGTCTATTATTCTTTTTAATGTCTCTCCCCTTGCCTTTAGCTAACTGCTAGTGACCTACTTGTTTTTGTTTTTGTTTCGCCAGTGTTTATTCATCCTGTTCCACCATAAGATAGAATAATAAAGGCATTTTGTTTTCTCGTTAATTATTACTGTCCTTCGTCGTACATGCAAAGCAGCCTGAAGTATATCATCTTTAGTACCATCTGAGCCAGTGCTGTTTTGGGGGAGAAAACATGGCTCACGTGGGGCACAAGCACTGTAATCATGAAACCCTTAAGGCCTAGAGGACATATGCGATAGCTAACACAACCTTGAGAGCCACAAACCTGAAGACAAAACACAACCCCCCCACCCACCCCCCAAAACCCCCATGATTCTTCAGCAAGCGTAGCATACAGAAACGCCCGCCATCATACCCGACAACAACAGCTTACAACAGTTTTCGATCTGACAAAGCACGGAACGAGTACCGTTAATTTCAGCCAACCTGTGAAGGTTAGATGTTGTGACATCTTTAGTCGCGACTGCATATCGGCAACGTAGGTTTGACGACCACGTCGGACTGGCATAGACAGAGTGTTAGTTATGTTTTTTTCATGACACTACAGGCTCCTTTGGCATGGTTCCAGACGGACAGGTGTTGCCACACACGGTAGCGCACAAACAACTAGTGTAAGGAATTTGACTAGTCACAAGCAACTGAAAGTACCTTAATGGTTCAATCAGTATCCAAAGGACCGTGTAGAACACAAATAGAACACCATTTAAAATAGTTCAACATCTTGTCATTTCTCTGTTGAAATACATCTATTTTTGATTCTATTTGATTTGTTTTACCTTTTAATTTGGTCTTTCCAGCTCATTGTTCCAATTCCCCCATCCATCCACTCAGCACACCCCAGACGTGGCTCTCCGGACATTTAGGTCTGTGAGGGGCCGTCGTCTCTCCCTAGCCTAGCTCTAAACACCTCTACTGTAACGGGTTCTCATGCTGTAATGTTGCTTCTCCCCTTTTCTCCTCTCTCCTCTCCTCTCTTTCTCTTCACATACTTAACCTCTTATGTATCTGCTTAAAAAGTGCCCATTAATGGTAAGTTTCCCAAGTGGGCCCTGGGTTGGGGGAAGGAGGCGGTGTCGCTCAGACAGCAGCCAGGCCGATAGTGGGGCGGCTGCTTCTGACGCGGACACTGTGACGTTTGCATGGCCAGCGGACATGTTAGCATCTCCACCCCTCTCCGGCATACTGTCCACCAATTAGCCAGTGGCTTTAGCATGATCACAGTACAGTGCCCCATCGCAGCATTACCTCATGCGTTCTCCTCTCATCTCCTCTCTCCTCTTGGGTTGTGGTCGTTGTTCTTTTGAATAATTGTTTGTTTTTTTATTTGGTGGGCGGGGGGGTGGGGAGGGGGGGGGGGGGGTCCTAATCTTCTGGTTCATATGGGGACGGTGTTCACGATGTGTCTGTGTGGCGCTTCCAACAAGGCTCCGCCCCGAGCACGCCCACCGTGGCCACTGCACCTCCCCACCTCCTCCTCCTCCTCCTCCATGTTTCCCGGGAACACGCTCCATCGTCTGTGGTTCCACGCCGCGTTTGTGCCTCATCTCCTGCCACTGACTGGATGCATACAGTATGAAGGAGTTGAAGTGGACTCTCTCTTTCGCCACTCTGGATTCCCGCTGTCAATCGAAGGAAACCATTGTTTTCACTTTAAAAAGGAAGCGAAGTCGTTTTCACAGCCTCGTCAAGAGCACTCTCTCCGAAAGGCCGTGAAAATCGCAGCCTACTGTATTAACCTTGTAGCCTAATGCGCTAGCTAGTAGCTCTCTGAGCTACACCAAGCCCTGACTAGTTAACCAACATGGGTTCCAGGGCACCAAATGCCTTCCATACCAAATGTTCTCCAGATGGGCCGTAACCCTCCCACCACATTGACTCATCATATTACCCTCCGTTGTTGTGCTGTGACCATCCATAACAAACAGATTACAGGACTTGTTTACCGTTGCCTCTCTATCTGGAAGGGTGACGTAATGCTCAAAGCGTAACTAGCCAGCGCTAACACTTGACATGCCGTCATAGTAACCATGAGCCTGATATAAACTGTGGTAACCTTGTTATGATGCATGGACTCCCCCACCCCCCCTAACCCACATTCATCTCCAACCATCTCATGCCTCATAGCACTGTTATCACTCCAGTCGCATGAAAGCGGTCATGAAAAGGGCCGTCATAAACTGCCATGGCCATTGACACGCATCGCGTCCCCCCTGCGACAAGCTTACGGAGATGTTGTGACAGTGTGTTTAAAGTCGAGCTAGAAGGAGCTGCTCCCTGCTGACCTGTCCGTCCTGCCCCCCCCCGTGTGGTTTGTCTCCCACCTCCCCCAGATGAGAGCCAGAACATGGGCAGCGACACCAGCAGCCTGGTGCAGTCCCACGCCACCCACTCCCTGAGGAAGAGGGAGCCGGTGGACGTGCCCTACCAGACGGGCCAGCTGCACCCGGCCATCCGCGTGGCCGACCTCCTGCAGCACATCACGCAGATGAAGTGCGCCGAGGGCTACGGCTTCAAGGAGGAGTACGAGGTAGGAGGTGCCTTCGTCCCGCCCCACGCTGCCGCCGCCACCGCCGCCGCACCACCCCGCCATTTTCAGTTATGCTCTCCGGACACATAGAAACTCGTTCTTCCTCGACTCAAAAACATGCCAGTGGGTGTACTGCGGTGAAAGTTTTTTTTTGTTAGTCCCACACTAGATGTTATCTGTGTCAAGAGTTGTGTGTGTGTGTGTGTGTGTGTGTGTGCGCGTGTGTTTCTCCCTCTATCTGTTTGGCTCTACGACCGTATAATTCTTTGTGCCCACCTCCCAGACCCTTACCCAGATGCACCTTTATGAGGAATTCCTAATGCATCCTATCTCTGCGACTTGCAGGCGTGGTTTGTTTTGCTGTTCTTCTGTTCCTTGTTGAGTGTGTGTGTGTGTGTGTGTGTGTGTGTGTATATATATATATATATATATATATATATATATATATATATCTGTATATGTTATTTTTTTGCAGATAAGTTTTTGTGTGTATGTGTGTGTATTAGTGTTATTTACTTGTGTGTTCGTCAAACCACCCTGACCCTGTGGGGACTCGAAGGTGTTGCCAGCCTGACTTTAAGTGCATCAGCTTAACCAGTGAGACCTGAGTGAACAGAAGCAGTCCGTGTGTTGTCTCCTCCTTGATCTGAATCGAGTCTGATTACGCCCGGCGACAGGCGGCTGGGGTGTCGTCCGCGCTCTCAAGGAGAGCGTCGTCAAACCAACAGCCCCGGCCCGGCGTGCGGCGCGCCGTAATCTGACACCACGCCTCGCGCTGACACCCAAACAAAAGAGGTTGCCTCGGCAGAGCGTCACTCCCTGGTTTCCCCGTCATTAGAGCCACCGGCTGGGAGGGTTTGGCGTCTCTCCAGCCTTGGTCTCTCCGTCCCCAAGCAGCCAGCGCTGGGGCCATGGTGTTAGCCCGCCCAGCCTGCAGTCACCCCCCGCCCCCCTTGGCACACTTCTGACACACACCCCAGCATCGCCTCCATCTATCTCCCTTCTTCGCTCTCTCTCTCTCTCGTTCTCTCTCTCTCTCTCTCTCTCTCTCTCTCTCTCTCTCTCTCTCTCTCTCTCTCTCTCTCTCTCTCTCTCTCTCTCTATCTCTCTCGTTCTTGCTCGCTTATCTTTCTCTCTCTCGTTCTCTCTCTCTCTCTGCACTGGACGTGTAACTCTTTTCTTGCTCCACCCTCTCTTCTGACCTCTCTCTCACTCCCCCCCCCATTCCTCTGTGAGGGAGACATTTATCAGTAATTAACTCCCAATTTCCCCGTCGTTGCTGGAAAGCTGGAGAGTTAAATAATGTAGCCTCCCGCTGCTACCTGCAGCCGTGCGGTGTTCAGGGGCCGGGTGTGTGAGCCGCCCTGCGGGCCTAATCCATTATGGATAAAGGGGTTTTGGGCTTGTGTGGCTCCCGCTGCACACACAACACTTTGCAGTCATTCAAAATCCCTGCGACCTGATGGGCTGACTGGCTTGCCTCCCCTTCCTTCCAGCCCATCGCCATCTTCCCCTCCACAGTCTCTTCCTAAAAGGCTCCCAAACTGATCACCTGGGGCTGTCGTGATGGAGCTCATTCTCACTCGACTAGCTTGACTAGATAGAGCCATGAATTTGTATGTTTTGTTTCCGATGCTGTCTTCTCTATTACCAATCTGTCTTGAAAGTGAATGCCCCTTTTTCTGTACCTTCTTTCTGATTGAATTGGAGGCTGTAAGTGCACCACTAAACCTGTTGACTTACACTCTACCATATCTCTCCCTGACCCATGCTTCTTGTTATTCTAATCGTTAACTTTGGATCAGATAAACGAGGTAAGCCCCTATTTTTGGTTATTTGTGAGTTGCTATAGACATGTCAATATTTCACTTGAATAATTTCCTGGAAAATGGATGGTGCTTGCTGGCAGTTTTTTTCTACCCTGTGGGATACCAACACACTGCTTGGATTATCAGTCATTTAGAAGGTTATTTAATCTTAAGAATTCCACATTTGACAGTGCAAAGCCGTTAACATTAAAGTCATGGCAAATTGTCACCACTTCTGAGCCACTGTCAGGGCAACATCTCATTTATGACAGTTCATGCAGTGCCCCTGTAACACGACTATGAAATGTTTTCTGTTTTGGGGCGACGTAAAAAAAAAAAAAACAGAGCTGTACAGCGCTCTGCTAAACATGGCTGTTTGAGGTGTTTCAAAGTCTACTCAATAAGGAAGCCTTAGACATTCAAAAGACCTGGCTGACTAACGACTCAGTCCTCGGGGCATAACGTGAGTTTGAGAGCGAACCCGATGTTTTGGATCGCATCCCCGTGACAGCTACAGCAGTTAATGACGCAAAGCATCAGGTTCCAATCTCGGATGTCCTTTCCTGTGAATCCTCTCTAGCCGTGTCTTTCAAACCAAATCCCACAACACGGGCTTCACTTACTTGTTATGGCACGGCCATAGCACCTTGACGTACAGAGACAACTGAACGTTACGTCGTTCAGGATGCTGTACTTCACCAACTGGCAGCAGTCACGCCCATGTTGCATGACACACGAGTTAGGGAACGAATGCTTTTTTTTTACTACATGTATAGTCCCAACTGTATGTATGCTTCACAATAGCTTTATATTGACGTGTTTGACATGAACGCTGCCGGAGTAAGTATTTGCATGTCCAAAGTGTGCTGCACGTATCACAGTTTGTCCTCTCTCTTGAGTGAACCTGTGTTTTTATTTTGTCTGTGAATAAGAATGCAGGGCGATATCACCTTGTTGCCCACACCAAAGGTTTTGAGGATTTTACAATATTTTCACATTTTGAGGGGAAAAAATGTAATTTATATACTCTGTATATGCAGTATATGTATATATGCATATAATGGGAAACTTCGGGGTATGATTCTTTATTTAAAAACTTCCAACAGCACTTGGGATACAACAAAGTAATTCTAGTCAGCTTGAATGAGTCTCCTTTTCTCTCACGTGGTGAATGATTAATTACAGAGGAACTCGCAGAGTTATTCTGTTTCAATGTGCCGTCAGCTGTTATTATTTTCAGTGGTGTATTTTCAAGAGATCTCTTCTTACTTGCAATAACAATTTCCAGTTTTTTTTTCTCACTTATAAAAAAAGACTCATAAAGGGAAACTATTTAAATTCTTTACGCAAATGGTTTACATAAACTGCAATGAAATGTTAAAGATTAGTCGGTAGTTTTAGCATAGTCTGAAGGGGAGAAAAACTTTGTTGTCTATTTTTCAAATTCAGTCTCCCCCTGCATTATCCATCTGTCTCCCTGCAAAGCAATCTGCTCATCATTGTATGTTCCAATTATGCAGTGAAATACCCAGTAGCATAAGAATACATCTATGGTCCGGTAGACAGGCAGGGTCCTTTGTCTTTAAGAAAGTCCTATCATGAAGTTGCCAGGTGACGCCTTCCATCCATCCCGAACGTGATTTGTTGTGGGATGATTTAATACTGAACCTGTACCCTTCAGACTGACAAAGACAATGACATTGGCCATCCCATTCTCTCAAGACATACTGCTCGGTGAGAAAAAAAAATCATATAATCCATCCATGAGCCACAGTTCCATCTTGGCTTAATGGAGGATACAAATCTTTAGCATATTTAAGCTGCTTCTCAGTGAAAACGTTACCCTAATCCTCTGGCCGTAATGCACGGAAATATGTCCTTGCGCGCTGTCTGAAAGGCCTCCGTTTGCCAGACAAACGGCAGCTGCGATACACTGCTGAGACAAATGAAAGCATCCAGCACAGCGACATTGATGATTGATCAAGACTTTGTGTCCCGCTTGTTTCCCGACAAACTGTGTCTGGCTCGCAACCCATGGAGGCACACTCACAAAATAAAACCTGTCTGTTTTAATATTCATCTCAAGCAGCTGGAAGTGCTCTCCAGTCTATATTTGAAGATTATAACGTGGCCTGAACCGTAATGTATTAGTATAATTTCCAGATAAGTCTGGCTGATTGCAACGACAAAAAAAAAAAAAAGACTTGGAACAATTGCGCGGTTTTGTTTGGGAGCAATCCACTCGTCACGTTGGAACAGCAGTCGGCTGCTGGAAATGTATTTTCATAATTTGGCTTAATTGTGCCTGGTATGCCATCAGAATGGAAATCTCCACGGCGCAAGATGATAAATATTTCATGAGGGTAATCTGAGCAGAGTAGTTTTGATCTGCAGACGATGAGCTGGCTTTACCCCCACCCCCCACCCCACCCCCGACATCGGCGCCGTGGAGCCGAGTGGTGTCTTCAGCAGAGGGCGGTCGGAGAGTCGCTGTGGTGGGGCTGACAGAGAGGCGCTGGGGGAGCGGTTTGAGCGCGACGCGCGACGCGCGCGCCCTAATGGGCTGGCTGCTTCGCATGGCTCCCGAGGACCCCCGTCCTCACACTGTTTCATGTCTGCTAAGGATGCGGAGACATCTCTCTCCCTATCTCTCTTCCCTCTCGCTCTCAAACGATTCCTTGCCTCCTCTTCTTCTTTCTTTCTCTTTCTAGAGCTGAAAGAGAAGACTGTTCTTTAATTTGGTTATCATTTGAAGGCTTGACGCGTATGACACCTCGTTTCATCTCCCCCTTCTGTCTGTTTTTCTCGACCTCTCGTTTCAGAGCTTTTTCGAAGGACAGTCGGCGCCATGGGACTCGGCCAAGAAAGATGAGAACCGCATGAAGAACCGATATGGGAATATCATTGCATGTGTGTACAAAGCCTCTCCTCTTAGCTCATGAATCTATGTGTAGATCCACTGATTTATTGGCTCTGCCTGGCCCTCTGGAACGCTGTGAGCTGTTCAAAGAGGGTTCTAGCAGCCAGAAGAGCCACTATGACCTTCTGCAGTGTTTCCGTCTCCATCACAGTTTCTCAATAGACAAGCCATACACATGCTATCTGCTTCCTTGTTTAGCCGTCCCCTCGTAAATGGTTTCGGCATAATTATGTAGCCCAATCTGCAACCTCAAAGCTGGGTGTCAAACACAAACGTGCCATCCATATTGATTACTGCTAACTAGAGAGTTTGATAGTGAGCTGAAGTGCGAACCTTCTTAGCCTGTATGCTGCTGGAAGTGCTGGACTAATTCCATATCTATTCAGACACAGTGGTCCTACACTGGTTACGTCCCAATTAGTAAATCTGTGCCTGCTGTTGCACTATGTTGACAGTCTGGCCACCCCTTTTCTGTGTCTACTCCCTATCTATTTCTCTCTCTCCTCCCTCTATTTACATCTCTCTCTCCCTCTATTTCTCTCTCTCTCCCTCTCTATTTATCTCTATCTCTCTATTCATCTCTCTCTATTTATCTCTCTCTTTCTCCCTTTCTCTCCATCTCTATCTCTTTCTCTCTCTCCCTGTCTATTCATCTCTCTCTCTCTCTCTCTCTCTCTCTCTATTCATCTCTCTATCGCTTCCTCTCTCTGTCTCTCTCTCTCTCTCTCTCTCTCTCTCTCTCTCTCTCTCTCTCTCTCTCTCTCTCTCTCTCTCTCTCTCTCTCTCTCTCTCTCTCGTTAATATGATTAATTCAGGAAAGTTTTTTTCTCTCCCCCCCCCCCCCCCCCCCCTCTCTCTCTTCCAGATGATCACTCCCGTGTCAGGCTGCAGGCCCTGGAGGGGGAACAGAGCTCCGATTACATTAATGCAAATTATGTTGATGTAAGTACACACACCAGCCAGCATCACCGACGTAAAGGTCACTGTGCTCGCTCTCTGGAGGGGCCAGGGTACTGGTGCCACCGTCGCGGGGGGGGGGGGGGGGGGGTTGCCTCAGGGGGCGACCGACTCCCTCTCCCATCTCATCTTAAAAAAAACACTCCCCCCCTTCCCCACACACATACACTCACACAGTTCCACAAATATTCAGAGACATGCACGTATTCACACATGTTTGCCTTATTTTTGGTGGTAGAGGATTGCTGTTTTGTTTTATTCATCGGATATGTTACGGGGAATGAAGATCAGAAGCTGACAGGGCTGGGGGGATGGAGGCTCGGCAAAGTAGCTCTCTGACTTTATTGTTCCCTGCCACGCTATGAACAAAGGAGGACGCAATGGGTTTCAGTTGTGGTGGAAAAAAAGCACTATGTGGCTGACTGACCTAGAAACCAGTCCGTTATTGAAAATATTACAGATTAATATTAATTGTCGGAGTGATATGGTTTAAAAAATGGCGTCTCTGGTCACAGGCTCTCCCGTCTATCCTGACACCGACTGTACAGTGGTAACAACTTAACCAGTAGCTTTTCCCCTGCCTGTCTGCTCCTGGACTCTCATTCAGCCAAGTCAGCGATGCGCACTAATCCGGGCTCTACTTAGTCTACCTGGAAGCACAGTCCTAAAAAGACATTGAAACAATGGAGGGAAGGCAGGCCCCGTGGTAAACCAGATCAGACCCACTTTGCTGACGCGGAAGAGCAGAGTCCAAACGTTCAGCGCCGGGGCGCCAGCTCCGACTCGATCCCCGCCGATAATAGCAGTATTAGTAGCCGGATGTGACCAATCAGGAGCGTGGCATTGGCCTCTCCTCTGCCGGCCGAGGCTTCTGCTCCAGTGCCTGGTGTAATGGGCGGCTGATGTACCTGACTCCCTAAGTGCTCGTGGAGGACTCCCGCCGCGTCTCTCTCCAAGCCCCCCCCCTCCCAGTTCTCCCGCCCCTCTAATGTGGCCATTTGTAATCTCTTGTTACGCCTTCGCACGTAAATTCATAATGCAAGGTGGGCCGCGGTAAATGCAAAGGGGCCTTAAATTATTTACCTCTCCCACTATTCAGTTTATGGTCCATTATGCTGGGAGTCCTGCAGAGGAAGACGAGTACAATAGCAGAGGCCCATTATAAGATAAGAATATATGCATATTAAAGAGAGCCCTGATTGAAAAGGATTTTCCTGTGCTGCCGGCGTCATTGGGAAAAGTACTTAGTAGCTATGCAGGCAGATGGGTAATGATGTTTTCGCTGCTCCGAAAGCTTTTTAACCCATCTACAAACTTGTCCCGGCTAATAAACTCTTATGTATAAAGCGTTCCCACAATGTTTGTTATGGTAGTCTATTATGCCCGCGATTATTTCCGTGTATGAATGAGCAGGGGCTGTGGGGTGCCTCTGCTTGTGCTCAGTTGATCAAGAATTCCCGTGGTACGTGTCTGTTGTCAGCCAAGTCTGTGCGTATGTGTTAAGTTGTTTTGCTCGGGGTTATGGAGGGTCGTCGTGTGTGAAATCAGTCACTTGCAAAAAAAAACTAGGCTAGCTTTTCTCAAAGAAAGTTGCAGTCAAACAGGGATCTATCATATGAAAATGTGATACATCTCCCAGAGCCAAAACAACTCATTGCATATTCTGCAATCCAGCGTTATTAGGAATAATTCATGTGAATTGCTATGGAATTGAACAAAATGCAATAAATACATTTTAAAAATGCATTGTGGCATGGAATCTGTGCTTTAGTAACTCCTTTCCAAGTCAACTAGTTATTGTCTGCACCACTTTCCTCATGGCTCCTGTGTGTTTGGCCCTGTAAGTACCGATTTCAAGTATCTGTACTTAACTCAAGTGTTTCCATTTTAGGAGACTTTTTACTTTCACTCCACAACGTTTCAAACCAAAATATCCTACTTTTGAGTGACTCTACTACTTTTGTGCAAAATCTGTTGTCACTCATTACTTTGATGGGGAAAAAATGTAATGTCTAAAGATCTTATTGAAAAATACGACACAGTTTCATACAGAAGCCTACCAATCAGGGCGCAGCACGCGTTTCAATCGGCTCGTGTCATTCGTTTGAACCATAGACGGGAGCTAGCAAGATAGATTGACCCACAAGAGAGCCTGATAGGCAAGATAGATTGACCCACAAGAGAGCCTGATAAGCGTCAGGAATAGGAAAATGTCTGACAGTCTCTTGTCTACAGAGGTCGGGGCAGTGCAGCAACCTTGGCCAAGTCTCAAAGCCCTGTGGAGTTCTACAACAGTGTAGCTACAGCCAAATTATTCTGAAATGTAAAACAAAACTCTTCTCATTCTGCAAGGGTAACAAGCTGCACGAAAGAACAAGGTCTTTTAAAGATAGCCTGCGCTTTTCTACCACAATCAGCTGCGTCCTATGCCCATTCTTCAGCGGAACTCCTCCAATCTTCAGTAGGAAAACAATGCAGGGACAGATCTTGAGGGTGGACATTCTGATATACAGTACAATGGCTAGTGGGACACAATTAAGAGTTACACATACACACATGCATGCATCGTACTTTTCACTTTTGATACGTAAGTATTTTTGAAAGCAGACCTGTAGTAGAAATTTAAATCAAAGACTTCTACTTTTAGTGGAGTAGTGTTCAGAGAGGGTGCCTGTACTTTCACTCAGAATTTGTGCACTTCATCCACCACTGGAGAACACACTCTTACTTTACTTGACAGCCCTTTGAAAGACAGGGGCCCGCTCGTAGACCCAGTAGCAGTAGCCAGCTGACAGTCGCTGTCGGTAACCCCCCCCCCCCCTTCACACACACACACACACACACACACACACACCTTCCTCTGGTTCGCTAATCCACCGGTGTATTGGGCCGCCACTCTACCTGACAGAACATACATGAAAGCACAAACAAATCTCTCCTCAGTCCTGAGATAAAGAAGTCATTAAAAATGGCGGACAATTGAATAGCTGAAAGAACTCCAGTGGATGAGAAAGAGTGAGAGAGAAAGAGAGAGAGAGAGAGGAGGAGGAGGAAAATCCTTTGTGGCTTTTTCCTTTCGTTCAGAACGGCTAATCACAGTCCAAGTTAAATTGAATATGACGGAGATAAGGGCCTGCAGAAGAGGGGGAAGACAATCAAGTGGCGGCAGGGAGGAGGGAGAGCCTTTAAGTCGTAACGTTTTGTTTCCCGCCTCATATCTCAGGAGAGAATACAAGGAATTGGACAAACAGAACTTGAGGGGATTAGAGGAGTAATCCCTGGGAGTAGAAGCCTATTGGGGAGATCAGTGGTGCTAGTTGTATCTAGGGGATTATCAACATTTTGGCGGCTGCCGGTGTGGAGGTGCGAATGTATGTGTAGGGAGAGAGTGTGCCTGGGTATGCGCGTGTGTGTGTGTGTGCGTGTGTGTGTGTGTGTGTGTGTGTGTGTGTGTGTTTGTTTGTGTGCAGGCACGCACGCAAAGTGTTGACTTGTGCGCTCACTAGAGGGGTGTCTATGGTTTCTGTTTTGAAGGCATAAGTGTGTGCGTGCATGTGTCTGTTGCCGAGATACAGGGTAAGAGACAAACGATAAAAGGTCTTAATGAAATGATAATTACACTGATGTTTTTTGTCAAAAGATTTCAAATAAAATATCACACTTTGGGCTCGCTGCTACACCACAGCCTCATTCTCCATACCCCAGGCTGTCTCCCGTTAACTCTAGTGCTGATGAGTTGTGAAGAGGGGGCCTGATGTGACGCTTAACATCTCTTTCTTCTTTGGTTGCAGGGATACCACAGGCCGAACCACTACATCGCAACCCAGGGTAAGCGCCAAACTTTGTTCCGGTGTCTTCCAGGCTTCGTTAAGTGTGGGCGCTGGGACCTCAAGGCTGGGTGTGTGTGTGTGTCTGTTTGTGTGGACTCGAAGAGGTGTGCTCAGACAACGCTCTGTACATCGCCGGGTTGTTTACATACGCTCCTCCTGCAAGCTACTCTTCAATGATCAGTCAAGTGTGTTTGTGTGCTCAGGGAATCTGTTGGTTCTCTCTACCTACGCACATGCACACAAACAAACACACACACACACACACACACACACACACGCACGCACACACAAACACAGAGAAAAAGCATCCCCTCTCTCTAAGCTCGTTGAGTATAAACTCTGTCTCTCCCTGTCTCCATTTGGTGTGGGAACGATTAATCAGTCAGTCAGGGAGAACGCTGAATAAATAAATGGATTAGCCAGCACGTACAGGCACATTTTGTCACTGTTAATCTGGCCGGCAGATTCGCAGGGCGAGGAGCACTTAGTGTGACCCCCGGAGGTTAAGTCTGATTGATGGTTAATTGTTATGAATTTTTGGGTGAGGAACCCTGCTCCCACACAACAGAGTGTTCTGCCTGCATGGGGATTTCAGCACAGCTTCCCAGAAAAGGGAGGGAGAGGGAGAGAGGGAGAGAGAGAGAGAGAGAGAGAGAGAGAGAGAGAGAGAGAGGGGCGCGTTTGCTATGAGGCCTTTTAATGGATTCACAATCTGCTTTGGTGGAGCTGGGAGTTGCATAATTACCTGTTTATTGGAGCATCGCCTCCCATCCTCGGTGTCTCAATTAAAACAGCCCCACGCAAGCTCTTACTTGAGTAACGGATAGCATACCAATCAGCCGAGGGCTTCAGCCGGCCTATCAGGACCTGTCATGTCTGCTCTACAGACAGCGCCGCGTTGACCACCCAGACACACTCCAAATAGGCCGCCCATTCCAGGGTATTTCAATAGAGGCAAAACAGAAACAGACCAGATCACAAATACTTACAGTAGTATATGAGGTTAGTTTAATAAATATATGTGTGTGTGTGTGTGTGTGTGTGTGTGTGTGTGTGGCATACTATCGTAATGATTATGTTTATTGAGCTTGTCTTCGAGAGGATCTTTTCAATATTCATATCTCATGTAAGATATACAGAGATAAACAGTCAAAGGAAATATGGTGACGAGCAGCCCTGTCTTCAAAATTAAAAGAGTGAAAAACCCGCAAATGCCTCCCTACCAGATAATTAGAACCCTGTTTTTGTTCGGTGTGTGCATAATCAGTGCTCATTTCCCATCGACTGGGTCTTTAAAGATCATTGTCGAAAAGTGGGGACCGACTTCCAGTTGGTTAGAGCAGTCAGTCAGTCCAGCAAGTGGAGAAATATGCGCGGAAACATCTGTATTCTCCCGGAGAGCGGGCCCTTTTATAATTTATCATCATCCTCGGTCGAGGCAGGCTGACAGGAGGAAGGTTCCGTGTGCTGACACTAAAGGAGAGAAGCAGCCAGAGATGACAGGCAGCCTAGACATAGACCTGTCTGGGCCAATCAGACGAACTGCATGCTGAAGCACCTGAGAGCCGCACCTGGGCATTGCAAAAGTTGTTGAAAACGAGGAAGTGGTCTTTTTTTTCTCTCTCCCTCTTTTTTTTCTCGTATATTTTGAAAAAGAGAATGACACTTCCGCTTAAGCCTGTGGGGACAGACCCAGCTCACAAAATGATGAGGCCCAAGCAGTGCTTGGTAAGCTATAAAATAGGGAAACTAAAACCCGGGGCCGTTCAATACTGCAGCGTGCGAGAGAGACAGGGGCGGGGGCCAACGCTGTCCCCTTTCTCTTACGCCATAAAACTGCAACGACACTCATTAGCTGGCGGTTTATTGACGAGGCCCTCTTTCTCCGTCAAGGTGAGGGCGTCAGGTAGAACAGCTGTCACTCCATAAAAAGCCCATGGCGGCAGTTTTGCTCCTCATTATGTAGGTCACTCTCTCATCTGGCGGCTGGCTGTGGGCTTAGAGCGACACAGGGCGACACGCGCCCCGCCCGCCCGCCGCCTCTCTCTCTCGCTCACTAACTCGCTCTTAGTTCACCTGTTAAGCCGATTGGCCGCTGCCGCCCCTCCTCTCTCGCCGTGTCACCGCGCAGCTCTGCGGGTCACTCCCCGGGCGGACGCGTGCGCCGGCCTGTCTGATATCTCCCTGCGCGCCCCTACAGATGAGGAGGGCGGGGGGGAATTCGGAGAGGCGCCATTTCATCAACCTTTCTCCCCTGGATCCTCTCTGCCAAATGTCACCAGCAGCGCCCCAGTTTTTATAATTTACAGGTAGCATGCGCCAGCCCACCGGGGGAGAGAGAGCTCTGCAAATCAACGATGGGTGAATGTACATAATGCCAAGAGTCTGTCGCATGTAATATTAATGGGTGGAGAGGGAAGGCAGTGAAGGGTGTGTGTGTGTGTGTGTGTGTGTGTGTGTGTGTGTGTGTGTGTGTGTGTGTGTGTGTGTGTGTGTGTGTGTGTGTGTGCGCGTGTGTGTGTGTGTGTGCCCGCGTTGATCAGTAGTTTTATAGTGGCGCTGGCTAGGGGAATTCTACAGCTGTCACACTTGCCACTTCTGAGGAAGAAGCACCTAGTCCCAGTACAGTACAGAGTGTCTATGGCAGCCAAGAGGAGAGGAGGCTCACTGACAGCTGCACGTCGGGCCTCCTAGAGGTGTTCTTCAGCTCTGAAGTGGCTCCTCCAAACTCCTCCAACTAGGCCTCCCGCACACAATAGAGGGAGCACTGTTCTCACCCAGCCGTTACCAAAACGCTGACGGAGCTCTCAGGCACTTTTTCCCGCTTACCGACGCCCTCAAAGATTCTCGCCATCGAGCTGAGGACCGATATGAAACGTTTTAGTAGTTCGTTAGACTGTTTAGTGTTTGCCCGTAAACTTATGCTTTGCATCATGCCTCCCACCGGCTTGTCTGTCACATTGGGTCTAACTATATAGAATACCCCTCCCCCAGTCGTTTCGATCCTGCATCGCGAAACAAAATCTGGCTTTTTGCCTTTCGCCTTGCATTCGGTATAGGCCTCCGCATGGATTGCTTTACTAGATAATGCCAAGTGGGATTGTGTTATTGAAAATCCTACACACCAGATGTCCTGCTCAGCCTAGACTACTTCGCAGAAAACTCCTGAATACTGTGTTTCCTCCTCCGGGGAGCTGTGTAGGAGGGAGTGGAGTGGGTGGCCAAATCAGTTTTGGGCTGTGCTGGCGACTCGGGAATGGGAAGAGGAGATAGTTTCGTCCCCCAAACCCAGGCTCTTCCACGTGCTAAAGGCTGGGTGCGGAGCACCAGGGATGGGGTTGGAGTGAGAGGGGAGGCGTTCAGGTGGAGCCTCTCCACAGTCTTACCCGTTCTCCCAGCAGCTGGGTAATGACAGTTTTATAAGTGAGGGCCCATTATAGTTCGTCTGCTGTGTGTGTGTCTGTGCGTGCGTGTGTGTACGTGCGTGCGTGTGTGTGTGTGTTCTCTGTCCGTGTTCCGTAATGCGCTGTGGCTGCATGTAATTCGCATTAACTTTGGAGGATGCACAGGGATTTGCGCTTGCTAATTAATTAGTAAGTAAAAAGTAAAAAAAAAAAAAAAATCCAGTTGGCGGTTGATTAAAAACAATATTAATTTGAATTAACTAGATTTATAATTGAATTCCTATCAATTCCCAATTATTGCTCAGTGAAGTTTTAAGTATGGAGAGGATTGAATGGCTGGCCACTGACTGGCCGTACGGAGAGCCGCCGTGCCGGAGGGCTGGAAGAGAGGAGGACTAATTACCGCCAGCTAAACAACGTGTCTTTATGCAATTCATGGTAGGAAAATACTGAGTGGACATCACCTCTATGCTTCTGTCTCCATCTTTCTCTCTCTCTTCTGTCTCCATCTCTCTCTCTCTCTCTCTCTCTCTCTCTCTTTCTCTCTCTTCTGTCTCCATCTCTCTCTCTCGCCCTTCTGTCTCTATCTCTCTATCTCTCTCTCTCGCCCTTCCTCTCTCGTTCAGGTCCTATGCAGGAGACGGTCTTTGACTTCTGGAGGATGGTTTGGCAGGAGAACACGGCGGCCATTGTCATGGTGACCAATCTAGTGGAAGTGGGCAGGGTAGGTATTTTGTGTGTGTGTGTGTGTGTGTGTGCGTGCGTGCGTGCGTGCGTGAACACTCAAAAGCACAAGTGGCCAGATCCGGAATCAAATTACTCCCGATTCGGGACTGATGGACGAAGCGTCCCACCCGGTATTGCCGTCTAGAGGCGACTTGTTTTCCGACTGCTGTGTGTTTAATGCCGGGGGTGGACCTAGTTAGCCGTGGCCCTCGTGTGCCCGCAGCAGCGGGCTCTCTGTCTGATCAGGTGGTGGAGCTAGCGGCAGGAATCTGATGGATGGCCTTCATTACCAGAGAAGCATCGAGGCGACTGACTACTGTTACGTCTGAGTGGATCTGTGTGGAGGAGATTATACTGCGCCGACGCCGCCAGCCGAGGGCCGGGCCCCTCTCCACAGAAACGCTAAACTACTGGAGAGTCTCCCGATATGGTCCTCGTCGGATGTATTACACGATGATGTGTGCCTGAAGGAGATGGGTTGGAGCCGGGTTAAGTAACGTAAGGGCCCCGATGTTTTCCCGAGTACGTGACCTAACTGGGAAGAACCTTCCGTCTTCCTGGCTGTAGATCCATTACAATATTTGCCCACTTTCAGGGGTACTTTAGCCCACCTGAAACCCCAGTCTGCGTGGATTCTGCTGATCTGCATTTCTCTTCCCGGGCTTAAATGTAGCGGAGATGATGGTGATTCATGGGCCCATATCTCTGGGCTCCTCATTAGCCCGTTACCCTACAGTAGCGGGGCCCGTCGGCGCTCCGCCCCGCACCTTCTCCACACCTGCTTAGCTGCCGTGCCATCCTCTGCGGGGCCCCACGCCCCGTCTGTTATATGATCCCTGTCCAACGGCAGGCGGCACAGTTGGTCACAGTGACGGCGGGCTCCGCAGAGGGGGCCGATAAAACCACTCTGCCGTATCACAGCGGGCCATCTGCTCGACTCCGCCACTGATGAACTCTGGGAAGAAGAAACCTGGCAGGCGCACACACGCGCGCAGACACAGACCGCCTCCCTGCCCCCTCGCACACAGGGGCGGCGCACGACACACTTTGATGTGCGAGAGGTTGGATTCGCGAGGTTGCACGGCTGAGACGGGCGACACGCGTGTGTGTGTGTGTGTGTGTGTGTGTGTGCGCGTGTGTGTGTGTGTGTGTGTGTGTGTGTGTGTGTGTGTGTGTGTGTGTGTGTGTGTGTGTGTGTGTGTGTGTGTGTGTCTTTCTATCTCTTACCCTCCGTGTGATTGTTATTGCTCCACGTGTGTATACGTGTCCATTCAAAAGAACATCTGTGTGTACGCAGACATCATTTAGCCCAAAGGCTAATTCCACCCAAAAAGCAGACGGCTTGATTTGGAGTGATCTAATAAAGTAATGGGTTTTTGCCTAATTCAATGGCGGTGGAGGCAGTGGATTTGTGATTGTCATTGGGGATTAGCCATCAGGGGTGTCAGGGAGAGGGACCTGCGTTTCCCCCTCTCTCTCCACCCCAGAGTGTCACTCCGCGCTGAAATCTCATTTCGGCTCTAATCATAGCATGGACTCCACGAACGAAAATTGAATCTGGTTCGTGGCGTGCGTCACATTTATCCTTCATAAAAAAAAAAAGATCCTTCTGCGATATACCTCTACGATTTCAGCTGCTGTTACTGTTCTCCCAGGCTCCGCATCAACAGTTTAATTGAATGGGAGGGCGGGGTGAGGCAGAGGGGGAAGCGGGGGTGTAATTTTGCACTCTGATGATACCTAATATGAGTGATATTTCCAGTGGGGTATTTGGGATATCTGTGGGGAAATCTGTTGGAAACAGTTGATAGCTTATCGTTTCATATCGTTTATTGGATTGTCACTGCTTCCCCGCCTCATCAACTTGTGCGGGGCGAGTTCTCGTGCCTTGCCCCACTTCTGTCCTCGTGTCAGACATACAGGAGAATGGAACAGGAACGCGGGCCCCTCAGCGCGCCACTCGGGGGCCCCGCTCCCGTCGGAGTGTGAGATCCGGCGTGGCCTTCCCTCTTTATGGCACGTGGCCTCATTTACACTCTTAGCAATGTGCGAAGGAGAGCGAGACGGCGCCAATGAGATCCCCGTCGATCTGTGCGACTTCCATTTACAGCTAACTCAGCTTACTCCTTGACCGAAGGCCTAGACTAATTGGAAATATGAGGACGCGTGGAATGTCAGGAGGAAAGTGTGAGGTTTGTGGGTCCGTTGACTTTGCCCACAAAGACGGAGCCCTACTCTACTACATCGGGTATGTTGTGGGAAGGAAAGTTGCAAGTCCTCAGTTTTGGATTACAATTAGAAAGGTGTGAGTTTCATGTGTCTGTGTGTGTGTGTGTGTGTGTGTGTGTGTGTGTCTACCGTACTGACCAGTGGCTTGTCCTCCCCCCAGGTAAAGTGCTGTAAGTACTGGCCAGACGACACAGACATCTACAGAGACATCAAAGTGACGCTGATAGAGACCCAGCTGCTCTCCGAGTACGTCATCAGGACCTTCGCCGTGGAGAAGGTGAGCCAGAGCGCTGGGACCACGCCCCCCCCCCCGAAAAAAAACACTCTGCCCCAGCTCCGTTCACTAACCCCCACCCTCCTCTTCCTTCTTCCCTCCATTCTCCCTCATGTAATAGGCTTCAGTATGCTCCATCTCACAGTGTTTGTCTAACAAGACCTCTTGCCCTGCCTATATACTGTACCCTGTTTGCCTACGCGTCTCACCCCACCCCCCCCCCACCCCCCCACCCCCACCCTCACCCCCACCCCCACCCCCCCCCCCCCCCCCCCGTCCGTCCCCGTCGTCGTCTGCTGCCCGTGTGTGCTTAACGTGACGACTGACCGTTTTTTCTCTCGCCGTGTGTGAACAGAGAGGGGCCCACGAAATCCGGGAGATCCGTCAGTTCCACTTCACCGGCTGGCCGGACCACGGCGTGCCGTACCACGCCACCGGCCTGCTGGGCTTCATCAGGCGGGTGAAGGCCAAGACCCTCGCCAACGCTGGGCCAATGGTGGTACACTGCAGGTGGGCATTGGTTGGCAACACTAACAACAATGTGATTTCTTGAAAGGCTTAAATACATTTGTGTATATGTTTTTATATATATATATATATTTGTTTATGTAATGTATATATTTATATACTGTCCATACAAGGCTTGTGGTTATTGGCCTGTTAATAATCTACTTTATGCGTGAACACACTTTAAATGTCAGTCTCTCACATCTCTTGATCCAACCAAAGGTCTTTGTTTGCCTGTGGTGTCTAGCCATCTTTAGTCTGACTGCTCTCCCATTGGTCGGTTACAGTGCGGGGGCGGGCCGAACGGGCTGCTTCATCGTGATTGACATCATGCTGGACATGGCGGAGAGGGAGGGCGTGGTGGACATCTACAACTGCGTGCGGGAGCTGCGCTCGCGGAGGGTCAACATGGTGCAGACCGAGGTACAGTTGGGTGGGTGGGGGGGTCTCTTAAAGGAATAGTTCACTACGTTTGCTGTTTTGCCATATTTCCTATTCCTTGAATCTTATGACCGGCGCTACCTCCATGTGAACTCACTCACCGGGACAACAAGGCCCCCGTTGGTCTGTGTGTGTTAAACACAGTTATAGATAGCGAGGGACCAATGTGAGGGCAGTGGGGCTGATCTTCAGCTACAGTGTGCGACAACTTCAGTAGAGAGGTTTATCGGGCTGCATGCGGTGGGGTTCATTCATGCCACGCTTACAATCATCATTTAGTACAAAAGGCCCTTAACCAGAGAGCACACCCTAGCTATTACCGAGTCTGCTTCGCTGCATGCTTGGCAGCAGTTCGACAATACGGCCCCTAATAAAAAACGTTTTAGAGGCTTGTAATGAGCGCGTTTGGAGCGCGGCCGTAGTGGAAGCATCCGGGGCTCGGCCGCCGGCTCCGTGCCACCGCGGCAACCGAAAGACTCCGCTTGGCTTTTTGAACACGGCCCATCTGGAAGCGTCCGCGGTCACGCTGGACGCATCATTTCCCCGTAATTCCTTTTTAAATCACAAGCGTCATTGGGCTTAATGGGCAAATGTTTCATCGTCGACGGGCGGATTGGGATTTGAGGAACGGGAGACCGAACCCCCCGCTCCCTGAGTCATTTTCCTCAAGTTCCGTGACCTTCAGACTGTTTGGTTTTTTTTTCCCATCTCAAAGCTGTGCAGGCTCTTTGGCGCGACTCGTCGCCCCGCGGGCACACACTGCCTCACCGACATGTCTTTGCACGTTTTGAGTTGAAACCGTACCTTTTGTTTCCGAGTGAACTACCTCCAAGATTTCAATAATAGCCGAGTTTGGAAGCCGTGCACGAGGATGCTATGCGGCCCGTCCCGGTTTGTACATGGTCTACCTGGTAAGGTCAAGGCCATGGCCCGGGCCTTAACAGCACGCTCATTAGATGTCGTCCCTGCTTCTCCATGTGTAAATCAGTGACCCCTGTACATCACAGGATTTGGCCCAAAGTGACAGCAGAAATGTCAGTCTCCAAATGTCACTTCAGAATGATTTACGTCAAGCCATCTCACGGAGCCATCTCCGAGTGGACTGGAGACATGCGCTGGCTCCCTGCCCCTTGCTGATTCCCATTAAGGAGAGCAGGAGGAGATCACGGGGGGGGACCACCTCTCCGTCCTGTTCTGCTCCCCCTATTGATAACAAAGAGAATGACACTCTGACTAACGAGCTGCCTTAGTCCTGGTGGTGTTAATTACTAAGTCCACTTTGAGACGACAGTCAGGGTTTGCCCTGTTCACGCTCTTTTTTTACTGCTTAGGAACCCTCCGTTTGTCGACGCGACACGAAACTTTAAATGTATTTAGTCATTTGCTCAACGTCATGAAGAGAGAATCCACCAACCGTGTCTGTTTCGTGTTATAAACTGCCAGGAGCAATATGTCTTCATCCACGACGCCATCTTGGAGGCGTGTCTCTGTGGGGACACCACGATTCCAGCCAATCAGCTGCGCTCGGTCTACTACGATATGAACCGGCTGGACCCCCAGACCAACTCCAGCCAGATCAAAGAGGAGTTCAGGGTGAGCCATTCAACGTTGTATGCTGTAGTCTTTGTTAAATCACCACCATTTGAATTTTTGCATTCATACATTTGCATACTTACTCGGCAAACAGTAATGACTTTTGCACTCTGTACTTTGTTGGTAAGCTAGAAAGAGCCCCCATAGCAATACATTGTAGCTGTTGGGCCCTCTCCACTAGCTAACTCGCTCTGCAGTCCACTGACGCCTACGGTCTGCGGTGCCCTGTCCACAGACTCTTAACATGGTGACTCCCACGCTGCGGGTGGAGGACTGCAGCATCGCTCTGCTGCCGCGCAACCACGAGAAGAACCGCTGCATGGACGTGCTCCCGCCCGACCGCTGCCTGCCCTTCCTCATCACCATCGACGGCGAGAGCTCCAACTACATCAATGCTGCCCTCATGGATGTGAGTACCCCCGGACCCCCGGCCTCCGCTGGAGATTCCCCCTCCCGCCGACATGGAATCTCCATTAGAAAACAGAGACTTAAAACACACATATCTTATCCTGCTGATTTATTCTCGGTTGATGTCACCCGAGCCCACACAGAGCATACCGGATGGAGTGTATTCCCATGCATTTATGCAGCCAATGCCAACTTCTCAGTCGTTTTTCGATTCCCTTTCTGTCCCTTATTTTTCCCCTTCGCTCTCTCTCTCTCTCTCGCTCTATCTATCTCTCTCTCTCTCTCTCTCTCTCTCTCTCTCTCTCTCTCTCTCTCTCTCTCTCTCTCTCTCTCTCTCTCTCTCTCTCTCTCTCTCTCTTCTCCCTCATGCAGAGCTACAAGCAGCCTTCAGCATTTATAGTGACCCAGCATCCGTTACCAAACACAGTGAAGGACTTTTGGAGATTGGTGCTGGACTACCACTGCACCTCCATAGTCATGCTTAACGATGTGGACCCGGCCCAGGTAAACCCCACCTGATACAGACGCCTGAAACAAACGCACAATTACGTTTCTACCTTTCGTTACTAATCTGAAGTGGCTAAAGACCATCCAGAATTTGCTCGAATCCAGAAACTCTCTCTCTCTCTCTCTCTCTCTCTCTCTCTCTCTCTCTCTCTCTCTCTCTCTCTCTCTCTCTCTCTCTCTCTCTCCCTTCCCATTTCTCTCTTCCTGCTCCTCTTTCACACAAGCACACACACACACACGTAGTCTCAAAACTAATCTAAGAAAGGATATCCTGAGAAATACGCAACCGATGAAGCACGTCCCCTTCAAAAGAAGTCTCTGTGTAACGAGCTCACACAAAGGGGACGGTGTGTGAATTGGATTCGGGGAGGAAAGCTTTGTGGGTCTCCTCAGCAGCTTCTGGCTAAGCCTGCCCTACGTGCAGGCAGAGAGGAGCGCGGGGACAGAGACTGGCGGTGGGTTGCCATTCGTAAACAGAAAGAGAGATATCTGGCCTGAGATACGGATAGGGAATGAGAGAGGACACGGCATGAAAGCAGGAGGAATGGAAGGGAATGAGATGGATAGAGAGGCCTGTGGAGGCTGCTCTCCAGGTGATCCAGCCCGAGGCCCTGTCATAACACCCGGGGATCAAAGCCTGGTGCTGGGCTGTCTGCTCCCCGAATCCCCTTCCCTAGGTGACTGACTGGCTGACTGGCTGGCTGGTTTTATGGGCTTTTCATTCAATATTCTCACTGTAGCCAAGCAGCCAGACAGTCAAGGCAGCAGCACCGCTCTGGGAGAGAGAGAGACGGGGGGGGGGGGTTGCTCACCATCAGCATCTTTATTTTCCTTCCGCTGGATTTGTCAGGTTTTGATGGGCCCCAAAGGAAGTTCAAAGGATTTGTTTCCATCCAGTTGTAGTCAGGCATGTGAGTGTTGGTCTATTTGCATGCTCCGCAGGTATTTTCTCCTCTTTCTCTCTGTGTACACAGGAGTACGCACACCTGTATTGAGAAATTCGCTTCGGTCCCATGTGTTTGTATGTTTTTATCTACTTCTGGGGATGGATACGTGTGTTTGAATGATTAAGCAGCATGACACTGAGGGCTCACCATGTATGTATCCTGTTTCTCTGAGGGGGATGTAAACGGGGAGATCGGCCCACTCTTATGATGTCTGTTCTGGGGGCCCGTTGTGCCTTTTAAAGCTATTACCACCGTGCAACAGTCGGTGAACCACCATGAGTGTGAATAAAACGTGATAGTGATTTTTGTTTTGTTTTCTAGAAAATGGCAGATTTCCCCCTAGCCGAACAGACTATGGTGGTTTTCCAGATATTAAATGTACAAACTTTTTATTTTCACCGAAAATACGGAAAATAAACTTAACCCAGAGCAAGGTCTCTGTTTTGACAGGGAACAAAGCTTGGATCAATTAATGCCTTGGATAAAATCTCCTGTGTTGGTCTGCTTTGTGCACAGGTTCCTTTCTGTTCTATTCAACGTGTTCCAGTTAAGATATCCCTTTTGTTGATGGCTCAGCTTTCAGCAGATATTGATCTCTGAGGAAGCTATTCATACTTTTGAAAATGTCATTCTAAACGTTGGGAGCCTGTTTTCATGATTTTTTTATTGCGACGCCAACTTCCTGATTTAGGTCCAAGCAATTTTTTCCAACCCTCAGCGACAGTCCTATTAATTTGTGACTCATCCCACCATAAAGCGGTGTCCACTATTCACAAGGACTGCTAACTAACAAAACTCCCTCCCCACCCTTTGTCTCTTTGTAATGTGCGTGTGTGTGTGTGTGTTTGTTTCCGTGTCCCTCTGTACGTGTGCGTCTGTGCGTGTGTTTGTGTGTCCTTGCCCATTTGTCTTAGTTGTGCCCTCAGTACTGGCCAGAGAACGGAGTTCACCGCCACGGGCCGCTTCAGGTGGAGTTTGTATCGGCTGACCTGGAGGAGGACATCATCAGTAGAATATTCCGAATCTACAACGCTGCACGGGTACGTTTTTTTTGTTGTTTGTTTGTTTGTTTCTCTCCTGCCTCACACAGTTGACCTGACCCCCACAGGCTCAAGAGGCGGGCATGGCCGCACGCTGTGACCTCGGGCTCACTTCCTCTCCTGCGATTCCCCGTCCTAAGCTCCTTACTCTAACAGACTCAGCTCAGGTTACCTGGAGTGACTGCTGTGGTCAGGGAGAGCTCTGCTGGTAAAATGTACAGCACACCGCGCCTATTGAAAGAGACTGGATGGATGTATGGTTATCGATAGGTTTTATTGATCGTGTGGGCATGTGAGATAGATTGCGAATGTCCTTTTCTCTGATTACCTGTCTACCTGTCCTCACAGTTCACTGCATCTATCTGTCAACCAGCCCCGTTGTCTGTTCAACTCTGTATTTACGTGTTCCATTCCTAGTTGTGCTTATCTAGCTCTTTACCCAGTTGTCGGGGTTGACATCCTACCCTTCTGGCTTTGCAAGCTTTTAATTTAACCTACTTTTCATTCTGGTTAAGGTTTAAAAAAAATTAAAAAAAAACATCGGTCAGAGTTATTTTAGTGTGTTTTGCAAAGATAGTGACAGACTCCCAACCCTGTGAGCCCGTGTTAACCTTTGAACCCCTCTTTCAGCCCCAGGACGGCTACCGGATGGTCCAGCAGTTCCAGTTCCTGGGCTGGCCTATGTACCGAGACACCCCCATGTCCAAGCGCTCCTTCCTCAAACTCATCCGACAGGTGGACAAGTGGCAGGAGGAGTACGACGGAGGGGAGGGGCGCACCGTGGTCCACTGTCTGTAAGTGAACACAGTCTTCCACACCGTGGTATTAGAGGGGAAACATCCCCACCTACTGGTGGAGTTTACTTACTACATTACTCAGAAGTGTTGCGTACTCCATGGCTTAACGTGGGTTAAAGACAGCCATGTCCAGATGTTCAGCTTCTAACTTATTCAACAACTAAAGAATCCCTTACTAGTATTTCGATTTTTCTGTATAAAGCCAAAAAGTTGGACGTCCCTTAAGATTTGTGGCTTAGAGGTTAGCGATCGGGCTTACTCCCACTAATGTGTGTGTGTGTGTGTGTGTGTGTGTGTGTGTGTGTGTGTGTGTGTGTGTGTGTGTGTGTGTGTGTGTGTGTGTGTTTCCCCATGCAGAAATGGAGGTGGTCGCAGCGGGACCTTCTGTGCCATCAGCATTGTGTGTGAGATGCTCCAGCACCAGCGCTCCGTGGACGTGTTCCACGCCGTCAAAACACTGAGGAACAACAAACCCAACATGGTGGACCTTCTGGTAAGGCCCTCACCGCTGGGATTAACTGTGACAAAATCAGGATTAAGTTTAGCTGCTCTTATGATCTGCAATAGTAATGTCAAGGAAATATATTTTCAATCATCAGAAGTATTATTAGAGAATATATGAGAGTAATATTTAAAAGGTAGTTCATAAGAGTGATGCCAGAGAAGAGTAAGGGTTGACAGATACTGTTGTGTCTGTTGTGTTTTCTAGGACCAGTACAAGTTCTGCTACGAAGTGGCTTTGGAGTACTTGAACTCGGGGTAATAGGTGACAATGGATACCAGAGACTGAAAGTTTTTGGGACATTCAAACGGTGTTCATCGTTTCGTTGTGGTCAACCAGCCAAAGAACGGAACCCGCTCATATGAACGCACACACACACACACACACACACACACACACACACACACACACACCATCTGACAGACCGCCTTTCTTTGTTTGACCCGCCAGATGGAGATGGTATTAGTGTTGTACAGTATAAATATTGCAGCCAGTGTCTGTCAGTACCAGCTAAGGAACCAAGCAGGAGAACAATGACTTGTCACTGCAGTGAGTCATCTCCTCTCCATGGATCCCGTTCTCTCTCTCTTGCCTGTGGTTCCGTTGTTGTTGCCTTGATGCTCATCGGATGACAAGCATAAATACGTTCTGGTTTTCCGTGGAATGCGATACACTGTACGTAATGTAATGTGTTCATTTTCTCTCTAAAATCATGTTTTTTGCTCTGCATAGAATAACTTCATTTTTAAGGTCATTATACAGGAATTAAATGCCTAAATGTTAGTAAATATCCTGTAAGTTATGACTTCTAGACTTACTATTATTATTATTACTGCATCAAATGGGAAGAAAGATCTGACAGTCTACATTTGCTTACCTTCTTTCCTGTACAGGGATCCAAAGCTTGATTTGCACTTACATTTTATTATTGTTGTGCATATTGTACATAATTCTGTAGATTATTTATTCATGGTATGTACGTTTTGTGACTCGCAGTAAGTGACAATCATGTTTTATGGGTTTGTTGATTTATTGATTGTATCATGTGAATTTTTGGTCATTATGAATGACAAATTAGTTCCATTGTAAAAAGATATATAAATGTATCTACAATCTAATCATGTTTGTTTGTTTTCTTACTTAACGGAAGAAACACTGGGGCAATAGATTAGCAGAATCTTGATACATTTATTTCCCATTTATGTATAGTTGATGTTGGTGTTTATGTTAATGTTAAAGTGTACAACACAAAAAGGTATGCACAGTTATTTATTTATTCAGTTAGAAAACAGTATAAATGAAATACATGATTCACCAGTTCAAAACCACCAGATGGCAGTAGTTTGCCTAACACACAGCAGCCCTAATGCTCTGGAGGGGAAAAGTGTAGTGAGATACTCAGAATAACAAGACACAGCTCAATGTGGCTAGCTGTGTAGAAACGTTATCTATTATTTTGTATAGCACCAAGATACGTTTAAATTGGGGTATCTGTCGCGTCTGATTGGCTTAATCGTTCCTAACCCTCTGGGCCCTATACTTTAACGTAAGTGGTTGAAGGACTGACTACTCAATAGAGAAACCAATTGATCATCTGACACGTTATCAGCGTTTTGATTGCCTGTTGCGTGCAAATAGTTTCACAGGGTGATGTTCTCCAACTGTTGTTGCTGAGATTCACGCAAGTTGTAGGGGGCTTAATACCACGCAATTGAATTGCAACAAGCAACTAAGGTTTCACCTTCCAAAGACAACGTTAACAGCTATTTAATGAAGGACTGTTATGTCTTGCGAACACATGTTGCCATAGTTTGCTTATCTGCTCACAGTCATCTCTCTTCAATGTAATCAAACGATGGCTGACAAGCTTATAACACGACAAAAAAATCTGAAAGGCGAAAAGCGCTCTGGAAGTTAAAACGCTTAGCGTTTTAGGTGGTGTCTTTTCTTCCGGCATATCAATTAGCACTAAGGCACCGATCAATTTCCTCTTAATCGCCGTTGTGAAACAAAGCTACTGGCCAGAAGAAAATGCGACACAACTAGAAATGGGTTCGAAATAAGATGCAAAGCAATTGTTGCTACAATGACACTTCCCACTTCATATAATCTAGCGAAGAAAAACAAGACGACGGATGAATAATTTTCAACCTAGCTGGCTAATTTGAGTGAAACAGACTAGAAAATCGTGTGAAACTACATGAGACTTGGATTATATTTGATTTACTTCGTATTACTGTCAAGTCGCTTGGAAATAATTTGCATGCAACCTGCGACTATTTGCGTGAAAGTTGCAACTTCTAAAGCCACCTTGACGGAACACCCGTGACCTTAATTAAAAAGGTTAAAAGGCAGCCTACATTAACGTCATTAATAATTACATTTCTCGAACCTTGTATTCAAATTAATTCTAGAGTTTGAATTCCGAGTTATGATCTTGGACGTCCAAACTGTTTGCAATTACGATCTTGGCCTTCCAAGCTGTTTGTCATAAGTGTAATCTAAAGATATAGCCCATTAAGCAAGCTAATGGGTTAGAAAATAGTATGCCCTTCATGCAGAGAGAGTAAAACAAAATGACTCTATTGGCAAGTTGATCCTGAAACGCTCAAAATAGCAAAATTGGAAAGCCAAACGAAATAATGCAGTAGGCCACAGCACAGTACAAATAATAAATTAATAAAGTATAGATAACTCAAGGAATATATTGCCACAAAAGGCATGGGCAATGTCAGACACACCAGAGATCCAGGAGAGTCCTGAGATCCCTACTAGGAACTTTGGAGATGAGTGTTTGGCTGATGGTAAGTGTTTACCTGGCACATAAACCATGAGGCCCTTCAACCTGTCTTCAGTGTTTTTTTCCATTCACTTCAAACTTCTATGTAAGGGGTGTGTAGTGTAGTATTTTATTTATTTATTTTAAACATATTTAACCAGTAAGTTGACTGAGAACAAGTTCTCTTTACAGCAACGACCTGGATTACAATACAGCCCAAATTAAAACATTTATACATACACATGCAGTAAATAGTTATCAACAAACAGCAAAATAATAAGATTAAACTAAGCTAAGAACGTTAGTAGTAGAATAACATTTTGGTTATGCATGTATTTTTGATAAACCAATAGATTATCCATAAATCAATTAAGCATATTTATAATGATTTCATGATTTACCAATATTTGCAATAGAGAGACTATAATCCATTATTGATGAGCAATAGGAAAACATGGAATGCAGCACAAAGCTTACAGCACTATATTGACCAACAGAGACCAAAATGTGTAGCTATGCGTCACGTCCTCCCAAAAGCATCACAAAATGATCTTGCCATTTAATGTAGGAGTTTGCTACTGCCATCCCCTGCAGTGACTTGTGCGATGTTAATTGGCAGAATAATCTGACACATTGTGGGGCCTGCTGGTCCCGTCTTGCTCTCGTAATGATGTCTCCAGCTGGCCTTGACCACAGGCGTCAGGACGCTGGGACATTTTCCATCTATTATTGCTATCAGACCTTTCCTCTTTTTACACTTGGCAGTGCAGGGCTCTGGGGTGGGGTGTCATTGAGGCTGGGTGTCTGGATATGGTTCAAACTGCTGGGGGTGTTAACACACCAGATGTTGCTTGGGCCGAGCTCCAGGCATAGACACAATAGGCACAGACATACGCGCAGGCACCCACTCAGACATCATTGAACATCTGTCCATAGAACATCATAAAACATAGCACTCATTTAGAATTATGTTAAATATTTGATCCCTGCAGAAAGGTTGAATGGGGAAATGAGCAATTTAGATTCCCAGCTGTTTGGCAGTGTTTAAATATGTCAAAGTATGACAAGTCTATATAGATAATATTAATACATTACAGTTTACTATTGTTTTCCATCGCAATTTGTTCACCAATGTGCCATTATTGATGATGAGGAAGATGTTTCCAGGAAGAGCAGCAAACAGCAGTCAACCAGGTTTCATGACAAGTTAAGACATCCCTTAACGTCCACAAGATGGCAATGCAGAGCAAGACATCCTTGCCTTTGGCTCCCTGAGCAGAGCTTTCCGTTTTCACTAGGGTCTCTCTTATAAAATCGGTTGCTACATTGATGTTAAAGCATTTAATGAATATACATTAAAGTAGACTGCTATATTCAACATGAATTGGAAAATTATTTCTGGAATAAAAATGATATGACACTTGAAAGGCTTATCGGTACCGTAGATCTTAATCAAACAGTAAGGAGACACTTTTTGAAACCTTTATTTTTTACAAAATTGTATTTGTCGATACACTCTACCTTCCTCCCAGGCAACCAAGAATGTCACGCATCCACACGTACGCACACACAACATACAGCTGTAGATCCACACCACTCGGGTCAAAGGTTAGTTAAAGCAACCACAGCACAAGCAGTTCTCTTTTTTTCTCTCTAGGGAGAGGATTATTTTTCGTTGACTTGTTCCACCTCCCATCTATTTGCACCCCTCCTCTGTCTTTCTATGCACAAACAATTGCTCGGACTATAAACCCCAGAGCTAGGGAGGAAATTGTCTTCAAATGCCGTGATAACATTACGTCTGGTCTGGGTTTTTTTTATGTTTGTTTTATTCCTCATTAGCATTCTGCTTATAGGCTCAACAGCAACTGTGCTGTAAGCAGTCTGGATGAGTGATTCGCTTGTTGTACTGTGATCCATCTTTTTCCATTAAATAACCATTGACATACATTTCAAATGAGGTTCGAGCCATATAGACAGTAGGCCTATTTGATTCGGCTACTACCTTGTCATTTTAATTCCTTGAGGATAACATTGTTCCCATGTAAAAAAAAAAAAAAGGTTGGCTAGTGTGGGTGGTCTTAAAATGATTCAGCAGCAGCATTTATATTTGCCTTTGGCTTTAGCCCCACAATCGAGCATATGTCAGGGGAGCAGGAGATCAATCAATGAACCAGCTCCACACATGCAAGAGAGAGACCCCTGTCGAGCTCTCACCTCAGCGGCAAATCCATATCTCATCTTTCTTCCATCTTCACGCATTTGAAGGAGACAGCGAGAGAGAGAGGGAGACCGGCCGGGCAAGAGGTGGAGACAGTGAGTGACAGAGAGAGAGAGAGAAAGAAAGAGAGCATGCTAGAAAGAGAGAAAACGAGAGAGATGTTTGCATCCAGATCAGTGGTCATGGTCCCAGCTGGTTTGGTGTGATTGAATTTTCCGGGAAATATGTATACTGGGAAATGGCTGTCATGGTGAGTTGCTGCATACTGTAGCTACATTAAATATTCAGTGTATTTCTAATCAATAACAAATTATAACAAATGATGTGGACAGTCTTAAAACATTCTGACGAAAGCATAGCCTTATAAATGTTTGAAATGGTAAGAAGAAACGTATTTTATAAAAGTTTGAATCTGAATAAATTGAAGTCAAATCCAAAGCAGAAATTTCCATCGCCCCTCCCCCGAATTTGAACCGTGCTGCTCACTGAGCATCAATCAAGTGAGGGAAAGAGCCTGAGGTCAACTTCTCATCAAAGTCAATCTCATTTCCTCCCTCCAAGTCTCTGGAACTGACGGCTTGGCCTCACGTTGCCGTGGCAGCCAACAGCCCCTCTCTGCATATGATCAGTCTGTTGCCATAGCAGCCCCGCGGAGCTTTGCTGCCAGTCAGCCAAGAAGCTGAGCGAACCAGCGGTGCCCCTTTCCAGCAGGGGCTGCACGTCTTCATCCGTTGCCATGGCATCCTAATAGCGTTGTGGATGGATCTGGAGTGGCAGGGAGTCAGTTCCTTTATCTCCTCCACAACATGCTGAATTGAGCTGTGTTAGCATGTGTGCACAGCATGGGGCCAAACAAAGGGGCCTTTAAAAGAGGCACTGATAGCAGAAGATAGTAGAATGCTCCAAATTGCATGTCAACAAAGATAAGTATATTATTGGAAGTGCAGTGTGTTGATATGACTACAATGAAACTCTGAACCCATGTTTGAATCAAGGAGATTTTGTGACAAAAGAGCCAAAAATATATTTCATCCAGGACCTCTAAGTGATGTACAGTTGGGCCCTTAAGCTTTTTCACTGATGTAACGCTGCTGCAATGACCATAAGCTAAAGCTCACTTGAGATTTACCCCAGGAACAGTGATTAAATGGTGTACGAAATAGACTGACAGGCAATTGTACCCAGTGCTGAAACTATTTATATTAGTCATTGTCCATTTATTGGGTATTTTAAAGGTTTATGGGGACATGAGTAGAGGACAGGCCCTGTGGTAAAAAAAATATAGGCTTACACTAGATGCACCGTCAGCTGATCACCTCGCTAGAAATACCAAGAGGACAATGTGTGATTCACCATTATGAATATTCCCTCCGGGCTACACAAACAACAGGGCTCGCTTCGCTGGCTTAGTGGATAATGTAGTTAAAACAAAGGAGTGGATCAGTCATTGTTCCGCTTCACCTTGCTGCGCTGCAAGTGTATTCCAACAGTGAAAAAGATCTACGTAAGCACTCTTTATGGCCACCCTGGACTACGGCCAGTAGCCTACATTTTCTAACAACACAATGTGATGATGGAAACAAGTGTGGCACAATTGTTTGGCTGACGGCCAATAAACACACTCATAATGTGAGACAGCTAGTTTGGCAGCGCCCTGAGTATACCACATGATCAGAAGTGTACTGTGCAGCTTCCTCGCAATCTCTCTATTGCTATGTGAGGTTAGCTACTGGAAGAGATAGGGTGACTGGACACTTCCATGCACTTGCGTTTTTTTTCTCTCTAATCAATCCTCTTAACCTCAACCAAGAAATCAATGGGGTAGATTAACGAGCATTCCGTCGCTGGCCTGCTATCTATCAAGGGAACGGTTGTGACCCTCGTCTGACCTGATAGAACATCGTAAACAAATAATCAATAATTATGCTTAAGTACACTTCTATTAAAGGCCTGGAGCCAGGGCCGTTTCTAGCTTTTTGGGGGCCCTATGCGACATGTTGTTTGAGGGAGCCCTATTTTGTGAAACTATAGTAGGGGAATTCCAAACCCTCTAAGGTGGTCCATGGGCATGCATTTAACATTTAAATGCATCAATCTGGTGCACTTCAAGAGATCCATTGAAAATATATGCATATAATTGTTTTCACTCAGCACAAGAGGATGGTTGTTTACCAATACAGACCGGTCATATTCATTTCTGGTGAAAAAAATACTAAAATAACAGCTTGGGGGGCCCTGGTTGCTTTGGGTGCCTTATGAAATGGCATAGTCCGCATATGGCAAGAAACGGCTCTGCCTGGCGCAGAATGAATGTGTTAAATGAGGGATCTTAATCCTAATCTATGGTGTTCAGCAGACTGCAGCAGGAATGGCAGAGACTGCAGATAAGCTGTGTAATATCAGGAAGTGTTGCTTTACCTGGAGTGAAAGTGGGGAGGAAAGGTCCTGTCAGCATTGTGCTGTTGTCCGTGAACAGATGACAACTCATTTAACTGCAGAGAGGAACATATTGTCGAATTAATAAAAGCCAGACCATCATGATTCATAGCTGTCCTTCCAACGCCAAAGGTTAATTTGCCTGATAACACAAATAAGACAGAGCAGCCGAGAGGCTTAATTCGTTGGAAAATGTTGATTAACACATTAGCATATGAAAAGCAGGATGACCTCAAAGACATTTGAGATAAAGGAGATCAAAACGGAGGTCGACCCCACAGAATCAAACAATTTAGATTTTAGTTATACTGAAGGTTGGAAGATTATGAAAGATTTTTCATCAAAGTATTCATGACTGTAGTCATCATTTTAATAGCCAACTGTATTGTATAATTTTATGTAAGTGTTAGCTTTAGCCCGTCTTATGAATCGAATTGTCGGTTTTGTTTTAGACTGTGTATTGTATTTGAGTCTATCTTCCAGTCTATAAATGTGTGCCCACAGTAAAAGCATGGCCTGTTTTCAATTATTGAGTTCCTTTTTTCTTATACTCTAGGGAATCAACCTATTTTAATGTGATTAAGGAGCTCTCTGAGAGAAAAAACCTTGGGGAGTTTGCTGTTTTTCTCTCCCCACCTAGTTTCAACACCTGTTACAAAGCCTAGATAAAAATGTGAGATCAGTGAAAACATTTTCTGGATTTATATAATCCCAATATCCACTAACTAGATGATAAACTGCTGATGTTGTTTCTAGGCCCCTGTGTACCTTAGTATTAGTATTTGTAAAAAATAAATCTGAAAATGTATTCAATTATCAATTATTGTTTGTAACTATTCTTTAACCCAAACCAACACAACAGCAACACTTCTTTTGAAGAAATGCAATGTGGCCTTGTTGTCAAATATCCTCCACAGCCATAGCATAGCCACAGCTCAAGGTCGTCCGGCACACACGTCTTCGGCCTGTGTTCCTTCCGCACGGCTTACCTGCTCAGGTAATGCTGTGTGACTGCTGTGGTAGCCGTGGCGATGGCCCCCTGCAGGTGCCCTGGGCTCCGGCTATTTTGACTGGCTGATTAGCATGCATGGATGGGAGCCTGCGTTCATCACTGATTGGTGCTGTCAGCTCCTGGCGTGGGGTGCCAGCTCACCCCTGCAGAAGACCCAGTTGGCTCCATGCCCTCCATCCCCTCGTACCTCCCTCTCCCTCTCTCCCTATCAGGCTCGCTCCCACTGCATTCCACATCACTAGGTTTGTCCTCCAGGAGCCGAGGGTCCCGGCTCACAGTAATGTCAGCGCTGCTGTGAGGCATTCAGCTTTTTCCGATTACTCATCATGGCTTGGATCTTCACTCCGGTTTTCGGTTATCACACACCAAAAAAGAATAACGTTTTTTGTTACCAAAATGTGCCAGACTTTCTGGATGCACTCAGCATGGTTGTCCTCTTGGTCTTGGCTGCTCTACCTAGCCATGGGGCCAGTCTGTGACAAACACCCTGGCTGACGTGTGATGTCATCCGAGTCTCTGAAGTCATTATGAGGGGCTGAGTCGTTTTATCATTTCTCGTTCTCAGTAACCTTTCAACAAGCTGGCACATCACAGTCAGAGTGGAGCAGACAAAGATGTCAGGTGTAATATATTCGAAGTGCCACCTCTCAACCAGCGCTTCAGCCCTCTCATTTGAGTCCTCTGCTTCCTCCCTCGCATCCAGCCCAGATAAAAAGGAGCGTCTTCTAAGGTGTTTTGCCATGCATTATGAAACGGTTGCCATGGCTACACTGACTGAACAAGACTAGGCACATCCAAGCAACAGAATAGGAAATGACGGGTTGGAAATTTGGCAGGTTTGAAAAATAATAAATCCCTTTTCTCCCTTCAACGAGACAGGGGACTGTTGTTGTTAAAAATGTCAAAGATCAGGACCTGAGAAAAGGTTTGCCAGCGTTGGAGCGGGTCTTTCCTTCTCGTTTCTGTTCAAGAGAGGTCGGGTTGAATGGAATTTTCCCGCCTCATTGCCTGTTTGTTGTTTCTCCCTGAAGAGGTGACCTACATTATCAAGGATGGGAGATCAAAGTATTTTTTTTCCACACTGATAAAATGGCTCCATGGAGCTCAGATTGTATAAGCAAGGATGAAGAAGCCATGCTTGTAAGCCCGCACCGGCAGGGTAGTAGAAGATGACAGTCAAAGTAAATAGTGGAACAGCAAGCAATTTGTGCTGCTGCAGCTCAGCCAAGAGAAAGCTTGATTCAGCAGTTAAAAGAGAGAGAGAGAGAGAGAGAGAGAGAGAGAGACAGAGAGAAAGCTTATACCATTTGATCTGCTCCTCTCTGGGTGGAGTAACATCACATCCCTTTGTCAACCTCCTCAGAGCCTTGTAGATAGAAATGGATGCAGATCACTGGAGGTATATGAGGGATGCACTTTTTAACGATCACTTCCTGTAACCACAATATTTAGCTTGGCAACACATTTCCTCTATGAAACAAATACTATTAGAGATATTGAAGTTGTATGGATAGTGTCCATCAAGGTAAAATACACATTATCAGATGTATGAGCGAGAACTTGCATTAAAAGTATGGTAAAACAGTAATAGAAGTCCCAGCAGCATTGTTTATAACGTAGATAGAAACAAGGTCACCTGTTGGAGCCTGCTACCTGATGAGAACAAGTGTTCACCTGCTGCTGTCCTGTTTCACACCCCATCTCTCCACACTCATACCCCTACAGTCCCAGCTTCCATTTAATAGTCTACAGACAATAATCCTCCATCTTCCCTACGGTTTCGTTCTGTTTCACCATTTCTTGTCCTCAGGTGATCCCAGAGACACATGGATGCTGAACATAGAAGCGGAAAGAAAATAAAATGCCCATATGTCTCCATGGCCTGCATCCGTCACCTCTCTGTCAACCACCTTATTAGGGCGGAAGACAGATGCCCCAATATAGTAATTCCTCTGAAAGGTCTTTGAAGGGCAGCAAAGAGAGATATACTTGGTGAATGTTGCATGGCTATGTTATTCTGGTCTGTGTGATTAGATAAATGATTGACAGATTATGTTTGTTGTAAATAAGAAAAAAGTTTGGTTACGGTTCTGGTTGATTGCGGAAATGGTTCAGATATGTGTGTATCTCAACGCACACAGAGTATAACCCAAGTTCTGTTTCTTCCTCTCTGAGGTTCAGAAATGACAACAGCAGAAACAGCACCTGTTGACAGTAAGCCCATGCACATATGATATTGCAGAAACAAGGGAGGTGCAGTTGAGTCACGCCCACGTCTCCAGTCAGGTGCTCATCTTCCCTTGATTACTAATTGTTCCCACCTGTTTCCTATTATCCCCTTTCTATGTTTCCCTCGGTGCTCACTTCTTCAGGCAGTATTATTTGGGCAGCTACCACGTTAGTTTGACTTGCTTATGCCGTGGTTCCGCCTACCCTCTATTGTATATCTTCTTTGAATTTCCTGGTTTTTGACTCCCGCCTGTTGTTGACCCCGAGTTTGCCTTCTCATTTTACACCGTAGTAAATAAAGACCTCTGCACTAGAATCCTGACTAGATGGAACTATTACAAGTTGTCATAAACACACACAGACACACACATATATATATATATATATATATATATATATATATATATATACACACAGTATTTTTAAATGCTTAAGCTCCCTTTTCCAAATGATCTTCAAAGCATGACATCCTATTGCCGTGTTTGCACTGTAGGGGGGCATGAAGACAGACAGCCTCCATAATTAAGTCTGAAATGCCACTTGTGTATGTTTAATTGATGGTTTATCATTTTCACCCGATCTCTGCACACTCTTAGAGCCGCACTTTTCCCGCCTTAGGGCGTCTGAAGGAAGGAAGCTTTTATCTCTTGGACTCGAACCCCTCTGACTTTAACTGCCGTTACAGCAGTAGGGAGTGCCACTCCTTGAGGGGAGGGGTGGGGGGTTGATCCTTAACCAAGTACCGCTTTTCCCAATTACACAGCGTCCAACAACGGTTTGTAACGAGAAGCCCCGCGGACTCTGAAGCTGCTCCCACCAGATGGTATCCAAGTCCTCCACCCATTAGACCGAGCACTGGAAGGCAGCAATACGATTTTTCCCAAGGCAAGGGCGTCCGCTAGCGCACTTCAAACAAAGGAGAGTGGCATGATTATATATTCTAGCTCGTGTGCTGTTGATCACGGGGCTGGTGGGGTCAGAGTAGAAAATTAGACGAGAGGCCACACGGTGAGTAAACGGGAGTTTTATTGAAAACGCGCGAGCGTGATCCATCCATACACATAAAGAATGGATGCACAGCTCAAATATACTGGGATTACAGTCGGAGGATTATCAATTTTTTTATGAGAATATAATACGTTTTACACGAGATACAACTTTAATTGAATTTGATGCAAAAGCTTTTCAAGCCCAGTCATTTCTTGATTCTTCACAGAAACGGAAACCATAAAGCATTTCAGAAATTGAATTACGGATAAATTGAATATTTGAATATTTGCTACAGCATGAACGAGCGATCATCGAAGAAAAAAATGATAGGCTAATGGAAACGAGACATAACCAAGGACATAACCCCCCCCCCCCCAACCCCCACCACCACCAACCCACCAACACCACCACATATCCTCTCTTCTGTGAACAAATCTTTACACATACATTTCTTTCTTATTCTTTTAAACTCTATGCTGGGCTAACGGGCCCACTTCATCACCATTTACATAATTACCTTTAGATGTCCCGATGATAAATGATTAATATGTATGGTGAAAGTCATTACAGTAAGCTAGATAATAAATGATTAAATATGTATGGTTCAAGTCATTACAGTCTAGAGGTCTGTGAAAAGAAAAGCTATTGCCTTTCTTGCAATGCTGCAGTTTGGTTTCCTTCCATCCTGCAACTACATAAGTATCCTCTTCCTTCCTCCTAGAAGTTTCTCTTTCTTCTTCAGCTGTTACTCCCTGATGACTCATCTGTCTTTTCTCCACTACAACAGACATCTTATTGGGTATAATAAACAAAGCTGTTATTTCCTCCAATCTGTTCCTAAATTCCCTAGATGTTGAACTCAACGCAGCAAGAGATATCATTGTGAAGGACACAGGAACACATACAGTACATTCTACATTGGCTCATGGGTGATGGATCGGACTTTCCCTCCTCGATATATCGACTTAATTAATTGGAACAGGTGCGGGATAGCCTTTGCCTGGGTGCGCGTTTGCAAAAATCAACTTAAAGAACGGGAGAGACTGCTGAGTCACAGGTCTCGTTTGGAGGGTGTCAAAGTGAAACCAGACTGTTTGAATTAGAAATAGGGGAGAAAGAAGGCAAATCTGATCCTGAGGCAAACGAAACCTTCAGGTCAAGTCTGTGAAGGTCGATGGAAATCGGTGCTTACCCACTTGAGAAAGACTTGAGACTTGGGATATTGGAGGTGTCAGGGCCAGCTTGGCTTATCTGCTGTATTCTGACTTTAATTTGCTGCAGGCTGCTGTTCAGTTGCAGCGACTTATTTGTCTAAATGGGGTGATTGAACCTTGTGCCATATATGCATTCTCAGAAACCCATCTGTTGAGTGTCCATGCCCTGCTTTTAGTGCACAAGCTTAACGTGTGTGTGTGTGTGTGTGCGTGCGTGCGTGCGTGTGCGTGTGTGTGTATGTTTGTTTGTGTGCATGTGTGTAGGTAGAGAGAACCAACAGATTCCCTGAGCACACAAACATGTGTGCGTCCTCAAGTTCTGGGGTTGGCAAATCCGGCCAGCACAATACCACTGTAGTTGACACCACAGATTAAAAAGAACTCTTGATGTTAAGCATCTGTAATTCCATTGGATTATTTTCCCATTTGCATGTACGTAGTTTCAAAGCAGCTGCACATGAGCTGTGTTTGACTGTGTGCGTGTATGTCTGTCTGTGTATGAATGTGTGTCTTAGTGTGCGGTTGTGTATGTGTGTGTGTGTGTGTGAGAGAGAGAGAGAGAGAGAGAGAGAGAGAGAGAGAGTGTGTGTGTGTGTGTGCATGCGTGTGTCTGTGTCTTTGTGTGCGTGTGTGTGTGTGTGTGTGTGTGTGTGTGTGTGTGTGTGTGTGTGTGAGAGAGAGAGAGAGAGAGAGAGAGAGAGTGTGTGTACGTGGAGCTCCCCCTTCCAAACAGTAATTTATACATTAAACAAAACATAATTCTGGCTCACAGTTGGCTTCCAAATCTCTGGGGCTTCAAGAGTAGTTTTTGTTATTCATGTTCTTCCAGGCCAATGTATAATATCAGCTCACAAAACAGACCTGGGTTTCATCACATCACTCTGTTTTGATCGTGGATGTTTACACGTTTCATCTACTTTTTGTCTAGGAACTCTTTTTCTTAAAGTTGTAAAATGAAATCGCTGATTATACCGGTAAGTCAATGTGGGTTAATGTATATTGGTAGGCCTACAGTGGAGTAACATGGAATATTGACAATGTGTAGACTTAATGCTTAGTCTTCAATAAATTAAACAACGATGATTCAAACCAAAACTAGATAGTTGTACATTTCCTGAAGAAAATGTGTGGGCCCTCTCAAAGCATGTGCAGTATGCTAGTAAGATTGACTGATAAACTAACAGTTCAAACTGTATGAATGTAAATTATTTAGAATAGTGAAAAACATGTATCCTGTTTTTTTTAAAGTAAATCTATGTATGTAATTTTTATGTCACAATGGAAGTCAATGAGGCCCATAGACCATAATGCATTTCGTACCTCAAAAAGGAATAATGCAATCAAAATGTGAGACTGACTGCATGTTTGTTCATTATGCTCGACTGAGTATTTGGATACCTTTATCTTAAGTCTACCATTAACACTCACTGAGGTATCAATGAGGCTCCATAGGCCATAATGAATTTCAAATCTCAAAAAGTATAAATGCTTTCAAGATGAAACTTTGCAACTTGAATCAGTTTGTTCTCCTGAGAATAACTCAACTAACTTCAACCGTATAATAAGCATGGGAGAGAAGTCTGCCACTTTCAGTCGGCACATAACATAAGTTGCAACATGAGTCTTGAGACAGTTAATTCCTTGTCACCATATTGGTCAAATCTAAAACTGCCTTATAATCAAATTTCACAGTCAACTACACTGAAAGATCAGTTTGTAATGTAATCAAAAGGTTGAAACAACAGAAAATAACTTTAAAATAAAACACCCTGCTAATAACAGCGTTCATTTCGACAAATTAAATTGATTCTTCTGACCACTGATCACTTCCATCTACAGATGGTCGCTCCGCCCCTTTTGGTAGGTTATGCTGTGGGTGCGCATGGGAACACTCTTCCAGTATTGGTACCAAAGTGGCGCACCAAGCAATGCCCGCAGTACAATTATTTGGACCATAAAGTCGATGTACGCTTATGAAAATGCACGATCCTCATAGAAACGTTCAAGGTAAGCCTTTGCTCTCCTGCCACTGATCCGAATGAACATAGTAATGTTCACTAGAAAGGAAATACTAACTTAGCCCATCAGTTGCAGTTGACAGATTTCACGAGCCATTTTTGTAGCTTCTTGTCGTTCTGTAATTTTCATAACAGCATTGCAGGTTGTTTTTTTGCCGGATTGGAACGGAATCATTGAATAGACGTCTATGTGCTATTGTAAGTAATAGATTTTGAAAGATGTAGGGAATAGCCTAAGTTTGAAAGCGGTCAATTGCTATTTGAAATGTCTCCCCTATACCTTTGTTTCATGGAATAATGTGTGTTTAAGATGGCTTTGGCTATGATATTTAGAAAAGGAAAATCATTTTTGTTGACTATTTGGCTTTAAAAATTGGGATTGGAATTGATCGTCAAAGCCTGAAACCAGATACTGTATGATTGGAAGATATAACATAATTTCAACTCCATTGGATAGGCTATAAAGTGCACCAAGGATAACTGCATGCTTGTCTTAAAAGTCTCTAGAAGAAAAGCTTCAACCAAATATACAGTGTTTTGGTTTCATTCGTGACAACTGTCTGGGGAGGTGGCTCTGGAAATGATCAGTAGGACCTCTGGCTCACTGGCAACTTGCAGCATTGTATTTCAGCTCCGCTAACTGAAGAAAAACTGATTATTTGTATCAACATTAATCGATTCTCATGATAATGTCCCATCAATCTTTCTATTTCAGGCATTTATGAGATTAAGTGATAAATTGCTAATTTAAGCTTTAAAGGCATTGACGCTGGCTAGCTTCTGTTCAGAACCTTGGACAGTGACAGTGCATGCGAACCCACCTAACCGCTCCACATTGTGCTTTCCTGTCACCCGCGTGCCTTAGAGGAACCCAACAAGCACTCCTACTGTTCATTAGTTTCACCTGTGACTCACTTTTATTATTGATTTCACCTGTGTCTTTGTTTGTCTGTCTTTTCGGTTGCGCCTTGTCTGGTCATTGTTTTAGGTTACGTTTGCTTGTTTGTTCATTAAATATGGAAAACGGAATACATTGCTGCACTTGGGTCTTTCCTTTTGTCCACCCTGGTAATCGTGACATTTCGCTGTCTAATACGTACGCACACACGCTATCCAATGACGATGTCTCTCTACCTCAAATCAAAGTGGTCCACCCACACATTTTCCCCTTAGTGCAGGTTGACTTACTAATGCCCAGGGTGCATTTGAGTGCCTATTAGATGTGCAATGGGGGATCTATCTATATCTAAGTGTGAATGTTCTTTTACTTGACCAGGTGTACGACTCTATATTCTTCACTCTTTAGGTAAACTGAACCGATTCATAGATATTTTACTGCAGCACCGTCCGTTGAATTAACGTTAATTGAAAATTTGGCAAGGAACTGCAGAAAGAATCACTAATCGCGGTTCTGAAAATAGTTTGTGGAAAACGTAGGTATTAATTCAAACCTTCAAGTCATACCTAATTACAAGTGATTAGTCAAATTAAATACCTACTGGAAAAGCAAGGGTGAATCATGCATGAGGCAGCCTAATTAAAGAGTCCTATCCTCACATTAATATTCACTCTATGATAGGAACTCATCAGTAAATGGCTCCAATCGCTGAAGATGTTTTTGGCTTTGATGCATTTGGTCAATTGGAGTAATCATCATTCACCATTAAAAACGGGTATAGCAGAGTAATCGTGGGACACGTAACTATAAAAACAACTACTATGAAAGATTAGGATTGTGGTAGGTAGAGTAGAACCACAACAGTACCTTATATGTGTAAACAATATCATAAAGCAACTTGAGCTCAGAGCCTTAAGTAGCTTTTTATGTGCTGTTCATTCTCAAATAAGAGGGAGGAGGGGACTGGTTGTGGAAAGGTGAGGAGGCAGAGTGGAGAGAAGAAGAGGGGAGCGAGAACATGCCTGCTGGGCCGCTGTCTGAACACATTACAGTTTCTTAGGTTGACAGCCCACCACCAAATATAGATAAATGGGACTGCTTGTTCCCAACTGTCAACTTATGTTACTATTTGAAAAATCACCAGATTAAAGTTCAAGAGAAGTATGTGGATATTATCAATTGAGTTATGGCCTTCCTATATCAAGACGTACCTCTATTTTAAATTGTGATCAGTGTGTGAACATTTATCTGTACATGTACATTTACAGCATAAATATTATGGTTCCGCTGATACTAATAGAAACTTAATGAGAATTCCCCATTTGTTTTCCAGGCTGAGTGACAAGCCCGTTATCCAGTCTCCACAATGATTGCCACGGGTGGCCTGTTACGTATGAACAGGCGCCAGGACTCGCTCCGCTCCAAAAACCGAGCGGAGAATAAGAGGAAGAGGAAAGCCAAAAAGAGGAAGAAGAATGACGTGGTGGTGGTCAAGGGCAAGCTCAACCTGTGTTCTCCTGCAGGCCTGGTAGCTGCTGTGGGAGTTGTTGTTCTTATGGTGGGGATTACCATGGCTGTGATGGGCTACTGGCCGAACCACAAACAAGTATACCAGGAACCCCATAAACCTGGGGCAAACAGCAAGATGAGCTACTCCAAAAGCCCACCCGCGTCTTCGCTCAACTGGACCAGCAATAAGCATCCATTGGACCAGGCCAAGTCGGTGAACGAGAGCCGTTCTAACGGCAGTGCGTCGGCCCGTCCTTCTTCGTGTGGGTTTTTTTGTGACTTCCTGGACCGCCACCTGCACTCAGACAATCTCAAAGTGTTTGGCCCCCTTGTCATGGGCATCGGCATCTTCCTCTTCATCTGCGCCAACGCGGTGCTGCACGAAAATAGAGACAAGAAAACCAAAATCATCAACCTGAGAGACATTTATTCCACGGTGATTGACCTCCATAGCATACGGACAAAAGAGTACTCCCCGGTCAACGGCTTAGTGAACTACACCCAGGCCGGAAGCGCAGAGGTTCCCACTGGGGAACACGGCGCCAGCGGCGCGCTAGCCCGGAGCTCCTGGCCCTCGACTGGCCTCGGCTTCCCTGGCGAACTGGGCCCGGACGAGCTGTGTCGACGCCGTAGCTGGTCGAGGGACGTGCAGACCTTCACCGACACGGTCTACAGCATCTATAGAGACCACAGCAGCAGCACAGAGCAGACGCCACAGCCCCGGCAGTGGGAGACCACCTCCATCGTCACGTCCTCCGTCAACGCCTTCACCCTGCCCGTCATCAAGCTGAACAACTGTGAGGTGGAGGAGTCGGAGAAAGGGGACGCCAAGGGGCGTGCGGAGGAGGAGCTGGTTGGGATTGTCGGTGCAGAGCGAAGGGTCGAGGACGTGCAGGTGAGCAATAGTCACAGTGCTTTGATGAACACCAAAGAAACATATCCCTGTGTGACAGACCTGCCCTCTCCCCACGATACCCAGAATGCAGTAGCGAGTGACGCAGGAGAACAACAGGAAGCACAAAACGAGCCAGCTCAAAGGCCCCAGATGCAGTTGTTTCCTCCGTCCCCTGTTGCCAGGGCGATGGGGTCACGGCTGTCACTCAACTCCCTCTCGGAGCAGCCCAGGTCCGCACGGCGCTGCAGCCTCTCTGTGTCCGCTGGTCGCCAAGGCGACAGGGCCAGGCGATTCAGCTGCCCTCGCCTGGAGCGCTCCAACAGCAAGGGCTACATCAAACTGGCAGACATGGGAGGGGACTCCTTTGAGGCCTCGGACACAGAGACTTCCTTATTGGTTCCCAAACAGGAAGTAGCAACAGCAGTAGCAGCAAATGCTCAGAAAGAGGAGGATTTGGTGACACCCTCAGTCTCAACAGAACAATAAATATATACACTGTTTGTCTAAACCTTTTAGTATTGCTATACTAATGTATTGGTTTCCTTGTTTCTTCCTCCCTTCTCTGCTGTGAAATGAGCAAGGTAATTTTAGGAGGCTGTTTAGGACTATGGAAACAGCCATGTAAACCATGTGAACAAGACTCTTTATAAATAGCTACCACAACACCAACCCAATATTCAAATGTAACTTTTCTATTATTTTTTTTCCATTGTAGCAACAGCAATACCAATATAGTAAGACTTGCATTTGTACAATGATTATCATTCTTAGAATGCTGAATTATAGCATTTCCTATTTCCTAGAAGTGAATAGCAGATACTCTAAAAGTAGAACCTCCAAAACTAAGACATGGTAGTGTGTTCCACTGAAAAGTTCTAGTTGAAGTGTGTTCCTGTATATTGTTACGTGCATACGGTGTGACTAGATTAATTCAATTGAATCTCAGGTAGACGTTCGGTTTAGTGATGGGACCTTCAGGAGGGGGGTTGAACCTCTGTGCACACTTGTTTTAATGCTTCATTAAACCTGACTGTAACACCTATACGGGGCAATAATATGTTTTTGTGGTATAATCTGTGTAGACAGTCATTTGACCGCCTCTTACACATGAAATTAGAATAAACTAAAATCGTTTTTTTCTTCATACAAAAATGCAATATTGTGGAACTAGTTGTATTGCTCCACTTCCCTTTATCACGAGTTTAATTCAAAGACTAATATGGCCATCTAGTGGTCATATGAGAAAAGCAGTTTATTTACTGACAACCTCAAGGTGGCAGTCTAATCACGTGGTGAAATCCGTTTTCGTGTGCGTTTTCCGAAGTATTTTCAGTATTTGTAAACCAATTATAACCAAGGAAGGCGGAGTCAAATAGCTCAGTGAAGAAACTGCTCAGAGTAGGTTGACATGTGGAGACACATGAGGGAAGTCATTTCAGGGTTGAAGACATTGTCTGGATTCCACATTGTAACTTAATTTTGGTGGTTGATAGGACTCTCTTCTTGTACTGAGGACAAGAGTAAGGTAACATGCTATTTGCTTTTTGTTTATCACTTATTACAAGTCAATACTTGTTTTCTTTGTAAACAGTTCAGAGCAAAAACAAAGGTTGATTTGTTTTTTCTAACTGATTGGGGCTTACTACATATGTTTACAGTAGACTTCAAGGCGCAACATATTGATCATTGGTGAAGTAAATATTCAGTACTGCGATTCTGGATAGAAGTATAAGAATAGTATTTAAAAAAAAAAAAACTAAAACTCATTGTTTCATTTTCTGTTTCTCAAAAACTCATTTGGTCAACTCCTGGACTTTCCAATATGCTGGGACTCTGCTGCTAAATGGTAAGTACATGAGAGATAGTAGTATGTTCTGTTCTCTGAACCTTAGAAGTTGTAAAGAAATGACAGCCAGCAATAAAAGGTGGATGAGATATTTTCATCCTAGCATGGACAGATCTTTTGGTGAATGTCGGTGAATTCTCCCTTTGAAATAATGTTCAACTGAATGATTGTGGGTGCTTATGACTGTCTGCTCTGATTGTGACATGTTGAAATCAGCACTCGTAGCAGATTCCTTCACTTGGAGCCACTTTAGTCGCTCAAAGTGCTGATTAGGCAGGGCTTGTTTTCCTTGACAAGCACACTCTCACCTGACCATGAGTGGACACACTGGCATCGCAGACTGTTCGGAAAGGGGAAACTCACGCAGCATGTGTTTCCTCTGGTTGCTGCTAAAAATGAAGTGTCAGGATATCAATGGACTCGCTGCAACCTCTTTGTACTTGATATGTTTGTATGTCCAGATTTAGCAGTTGCTTTCAGACAGTTGTTCCTAACATAGAACTTCCCACCAGGAGTCAACCAAAAGAATCGATATTATTTGAATATCCCTTCCCTCCCACTATACTGTAGTATGTGATGAAGTTGAATAATCAAGGTGAATGTGCATGACTAGGGCCTTGGAAGATAGGAAAGGTTAAAGTCCGCTGATAGTCATAATTATTGGTTAGTCAAACCAAGTACAGTGCACACTGATTGACCCCATAGCATAGCATAGCTTCTACACACACAAGACAAGCTCTGGCTTCTCAGATACAATCCAGTGTGTTTATCTATGAGCTCTCTCCGGCCATTGAATCAACAGTATTGCCCCTTATTCAATTCATTATCAATTGGGGTTGTAGCAGTCCCCTGTGCTGTTGGCACACGAGACAAACGTCTCACTGTGCTGTTTCTGGAGAAGAGGATGTGTGACGAGGCCGTGTGTGTCAGAGGCAGGGGCCTAAGGTCAAATGAGACTAAATCTTTTGGCATTTATCATGATTTACTGATAAGATGCACAAAGGTTGAAGAAGAAAATAAGAGTGAGTGAGAAGGAGGATGTACGATACGGGCCTAGCCACAGCACAGCACAGCAGAGCCTGGCTGGTGGGGGCATCATCAGCACAGACTTTCGACCTGTTGTCTTGTCTTTTATTTTCCGCCAGGTGAGCATTTTTTTTTCCGGAAGGGCTTTGCCCAGTCAGTGGGATTTTGTGCCTAAACACGTGAGGGCCGCTCTGCGTACGTTCATGAAAGCCCATGAAGGCCTGGGAGAGATAGCACATATGGCCCATTCTCATTGGGCGGCATGATAAGCTGGTTAGGAGTGTTATCTACCAACTCTTGGCGGATCACTTGAGGGTGGTATGGACCTCTCGCTTTGCCTTTTAAAGCAATGCTGCTTGGGACGGCACCACAGTTATCGCACGGTACTATTTATAGTGGACAATGAGGAGCAGAGGTCAGGGTTCCTTTGTCGAACCCTAAAAGTGTGCGGTTTGTAAGAAACACATCTGCTATTCTCTCCCAAGAGCCAAGACCTTGGGTACAAAGATCATGAGTTTTATTTTCTGCTTTTTTTCTGTCACGTTCTGGTCTGTGCCGGTCTCAAAATACAGCCTCGGCAAACAGGGCGCAAAGGTTTCCAAAAGGCTCACGGTAAAATAGATAATTGATGTAAGACATGCCTAGCGCACATGCAAGCCTAATCTTGCGAGGGACAGGAACTAATGACGTTGTCCAACTCACCCAAGCATCCCAAATCCATGCATCATTAACTAATAGAAGAGAAGGAAACGGAGGGTCTGCCTTTGTGCCCCCTTTCCAAGTATGAGGAGTTTATTGGTTGGGGGGGGGGACCTCAGCTGACTACGAGGTACATCAGCCTCAGTAGTTGGGCTTGCACTCACTGAACCGCCTCCACCCCTCAAGTCAAACTGTACTTAGGTGTGCAGAGACACTCTGGGAGGACTTGGCCGAAGGAGTAAATCACATGGAGCTCATAAGAACCATGTCTGTTCCTCTGACGTCCGCGTCCAACACCTTACTCTGATAATTGAGGGTTCCGTGCCCGTGATATGATCATCAAAAGGCCGTGCTGGGCGTTGGTTTTCTTCAGCCGCACTTCTGCCTGAGCCATAATTATGTTTTCTCTGGGCTCTGGGGATGGCGAGGCATGCAGGCCTGAACCTTTTCTTTTTTAATTGGGTCACATGGGCAATTTGCCACATTTTGTAAGCGTGCTTCAATATAATTACACGCTGATGAGCTGCCAGATAGCTTGCTGTACGTAACACTTGAAATGAGGTTGCTTTAATGATCTTCACAAGGTCTGTGTAGTGTGTTTCAAGAGCAGGTTGTGCACGATAACCGGAGCCTTAGTGAATGAGGCCGTACACTTGATGTACAGTACACTCACCATACATCAAATGCACCAATTGTTTAATTTTCCTGGGCCTCCTCTGTCCATGGTAATTGACTGTGAGATTTTCCTCTCTGCTGCCGCTACGAGTAAAGGACTGTATGGCTACGTGCAGAGAAAATAAAATCCATTCAATGGTGTGGCCAATCAGGCTACGTAGTAGTACATTCCGTCCTGCTGCCTGTTGTGATAAAGCCCATGAGGATTCTCAGGTTCAAGAGTCAGGAGGACTAAGGTCAGGTTAAGCCTTTTATGAAGAACCAAGCCAGCCTCTGTTAGTGGCGCTCAGCATCTTGTGGGCCTCAGAAATGAGCTGACAATGGAGACCACAGAAGCTGAGTGAAGTCCGAAGATCACATGCTGTCTGTCTGGCAGTGTTAAGTCATTCTGCTGACAATGGAACGCTCCTCAGAAACGCAAAGAAATGTTCTCTAACAAAAGCCACCCCTCTGCTCGATAAATCCTCAAGCAGTATGTTAGTCCTGCCCCTCGCTGGTCTTGTACTTGTCATTGATACAGGCCAATAAGACTGGCAGACATTATGGCAGCTTTTCTCAATATGGATTGACTGTTTGAAAGTTTATTTGTGTTTCCTTTAACTTAACAAATATTATAGATTATTTCCTGGAGTTTCTTCACTGCACCTTTTCTTTGAATGTGACGTACAGTACTGTGCAAAAGTTTTAGGCAGATGTGAAAAAATGATGGCAAAAATTTGAAAGCAAAGAATGGTCACAGCAAATATTGATTTGATTTAGATTGTTCATTTGTTCATTCACTTTGCATTTAGTTAGTTGATTAAAACAAACTTTGAACACTAACATTTTTTTAAGCATTCTTACTTTACACACCTGCCTAAAATTTTTGCACAGTACTGTAAGTGCTTTGGTACTGTGTGTTGGGTACTTTAAATCAGGGATGGGGATAACTGGTCAACTTATTTATTAATCATAGGATCACCTTCTAGTCTACTTATATAAATAAATAAAATAAATATAAATATAAAAAAATCGATGAATATGTAATAATTACATCCATAAACTGAATGTAGAAAGGAAAAAAGCCAAGTAATGTACTATGAGTCTATTGTCTACTATTCTTTAGCAAGTGAACTTTTGCTAGTCAGTTCATTTTTTTTTTGCAATTTTTAAACTGGTTGACTAGTAAATTACTTGGAATACCCATTCCTACTTTACATTTTAAAGCTCTTCTAAAAGTTACCTTATAGTGACATCATAACAAGTTATGTCGGTACCAAGAACTATGCAAACTAGCTCAGATTTTGAGTGTGTGTTGTCTAAAAAACAATTGAAAATGTTGCCTCTACGAACCATTTTTAACATGTTTATTGTGTGGCTTGCATAATAACTGTTGAGTGTCCAGTCTGTCCTGTTTTTCTCTGTCCATGTCTGACAAAACACAATAGAGTCATTTCTAGTCTCTGATTTAGTAGGGAATGTCTTAATAATCGCAGCAACAAACAAAGAGACATCTGTTCTGTACAGGTGTGAATAATACAGATTGTGTATTAATAGATGGATAGAACCAAAGCCACAGCTATCAAGTTATCTGAGAATAGGGTACTCTTGTCTTCCTCTAGTCTTATAGTTATTACCTTCATTGTTAATGAATATGTTTTAAAGTAGTATGGAATTGTGTATCTGCATTTAGTTAAGTCCAATTTTGTAATCTGCAAAAAGTCACAAAATATATATATATATATATATATATATATATATATATATATATAAAGAAACATCTATGATGTTTAAAGGAGTTCAGATGTTAAAACTAAACCCCACGCTCTCATGAAGGGGATTTTGAGATGTATAAATGCATTATAGCATGAAATCAATTAAATGGGATAAAAGTCAAGAGCGTCCAAGCTGTGCCAGAAAAGTAGGGTCAAATTCCCAGTGAGCAGGAGGACAACCCCATAAATCCCTTGAGAGTAGACCAAACACTAATTAAAAAAGTGTGTGTGCCTGTGTTTGTGTATCTGTCTGCTTGTGTAGTATATTTAAACACTGTAGGCTACATGTGGTGTGTTTGTGCATGTTTGTAATGTGAAGAACATCGGGTTAATCGACGTGTTTCCTCTAAAATAGATGCATGGGATCAGACAGGAATGTGTCCTTGAGCAGTTCTGTTGTAAAGCCTACAAAAAATCTGTGTGTACATGTGTTTCCTCGTGTTGGTGTGAGAACGGACGAAAGAAGAGGAGGGAGTGTTTCACATTGGTAATAATGTTCTTTGTGGACAAAATTGCTATCTATTGTTGCAGCATATAGTCAAATTCCTATCCAGTTATATGTGCCTATAACTATTAACGTATACGTTTCACATTAAAAGAAAGAACAGCACGCGTTGGGTGATAAACGTAACTTATTTCAGCACTAATAAAAAAAAAAAAAAACATTATTCATGGCTGTCCTGCTATCCCACAATTCTGCACTAAACTGCATAGCTAAGTCATAGGCTGGTTGAGAACAGAACTGCAGCCCAGCTCCACTGTCAGGAAATACTGTAGCCAACAACGAAGGCGACTCGCATATTCAACAGAACGAGAGGACATTTTAACCGGTAATACGCTATGATTTAATAAACTATTTTGTTGCAGTAATGATAACCCATTTTATAAAAGAAATTCCTGCGCTAGGTTATTTGAAATGGACTGTTTTTGTGCTGGTCAGGTAGGTCGCCTTACTACATCAGACGGCAATGACAGATAATTGGGCTTGAAAATACATTTCTGCTCTTTAATTCATCCATAGGCTTATGTAGAGTGGACATTCCAAATGCATATGACATATTACTCGTAGTATTTCAGCTGTGGCGATGCCATAAGGTCTTCTATCCAACCTTTAGTGCGCAACACAGTAACGATATTTTTCGCTGAATGGTGTCCCTGCAGTGGTCAGAATGTTTCGAGTCGGGCTCGAAAGAAATATATTTTAAGGACGCATAAGACAATCAAACATCTTACCGATTTCTAAAATATTTTAGGTTAAGTTATTGCTTAACCATCCAATCGGTTTAAACAACTGGCAAACAACATAAGATTCCTTTCTGAGCGCTTGTGCGACATGTCAAAACTGTGACGTCAAACATCCTCCCCTGACTGGTGTTGTGTCTGATTGAATCACACGTTCGTGTTTCAATTGTTGCGATTTTGATTGTAGTATAAATATGTTAGTGTTTTATCTTCATGCGGGATATGTCAATATTTTTGATCTGCAATGCGGTGGGCGTGGTTAGAAGTGTCGTTTCTATATTTTGGTTATTTGACTGTCAATTCTATCTTCATATTCTACTGTTCTGCATCAGATGTCTGACGTCTGACTTTGCAATTTCCCCAAGATGGCTAAATTATTAAAAGTTAGTAGTTAAGTTTATTTATGTTTAATATGTGTTTGCTCTAGCAAACGATGCCGCAACAGCATATAGTTGATGTCAGTCGCAGGCCTATTTCATCATCATTCACTGGGAGAGGTGCACTTTGAATACAATTAGAGCTATCATCAGTATTCTATTACATTGGAGATAACTTGGATTTAGATGCTTTTTGATCTTAATATGTGTGTAAGGTCCAGCCTAGTCACACATGGCGTAAAGCAATAGTTGGCTTCACCTCTCTCATGGGTGGGTGGGGGGGGGTGTAATTTGGGTTAAAGTGTTAATGCAACAATATTCTGGACAGCAGACATTTGTTGGGATGGAGTCGCAGGCTGATTTAGGGATTAGCTCTCTAGCTAATCTCATGAGATGGTTTAAACCATCTGTACTCTATTAAAGCCACGTCTCAGCCTCGCTGTAAGCACTTCATCTGCTTCCCATGTTTGGAACTTAATCTTTTACACTAACAGGCTATTTATTTCACATCTAATTTAAAGGAGAATCAGGGCAAGTGTTTCGGGTGCGCGTACCCTGCAGGTAGGGTTTAAAATCCAATTCAGTTCAATAATAATACCCTGACAACAAGGCAAATTATCGAGGAGGTCCTGTTGAGACGGTGACATGACAGATCAGACAGTAGCCTGGCTCAGTACCGATGCCTAGTGTCTAAGCGAGTCAGTCTTAACTAGACGATCCCTGAGTGGTTGGTCTCACCTGGCCTCCGCGCGCCGGCTCTTTTCACACCTCAGTAAAGCCTCCCGTCAAAGCCAGCTGGAGCTTGGCCACGCGTCCTCGCAGCCTCAGGTGGAGTCTGACTGCGCCGCTGAGGAGTAGGCATGGCGCACTGCCGTCTGCATGTGTGTGTGTCACTCCTGTCCGGAGCCCCCCCCCCCCCCCCCCCGGTCTCCCGGCAGAGGTGTGCCACCGGAGCAGCCTGTCCAGCCAGCCCTATCCGATTACAGCTGTTCCGTGGGGGACAGCTGTTGACCTCGCAGCCACGTCGGGGGCCCTCGGACGATCCCTCCCTCATGCCCGGGACGGGCCTGGACGTGTCAGAAATGGCTGGGCGGTCACCTCTCTGTAACCTCGCTAAGCCACAGAAGCCTGGGGGGGGTGGTGGAGGGTTGGGAGAGATGGCGCCCAGCTGTGCCTCATTCTGGTCAATGGCACTCGGTGCAGATGGCACGTCCTGTGTCTCTGTGTGGTTCCAGCGAGGCCCCCGTCCATCCCAACGGTGTGCATGACAATCACAAATGAGCCTTGAAAATCAGTCGGGGAGGGGTCTCCAACGTAGCAGTTACATAACCTAGTTACTTGCAGATGAGCGTGTATGATGACTAATATCTGCTCTCCTGTCTGGTGCCTGTCATTTTAATTCTGCTGCCCTTTGGGCCACTTTGCTCCTGTTAGATAAGACCCTCTGAGAGCATCGTCCTGATGTGGTGTGCTTATTTTACCCCTGAACAGTAGCGGTTGTGCCTTTTAGTATCTACGGTTAGCCTTGCTACTTCCCCCGTCAACATCCCCTCCTCTCGGGTTACAGCTGTTTGGTCTGAGACGCGTGTCGAAAAAAAACCCAGCAGAATTTCAATGAAGGTAAAAGCCATTTTAAGACCAAGTCATTAAATTGGTATACACATCCCAGTGTCACTGCTCATTTTCCCTCCCGCCTCACTGCATCCGAGCCAGGATCAGCTGTGTCCATGCGCGCGGGCAGCCAGCAAGGCTAGTAAATGTGTACTGAATACAGCATTCTGAATGCATAATATATGCTCCTCAGGATAGTGTGTGCAGCACAATAAGCCACTGTTGGCTGTTGTGTGGCTTGGTGAAGAGTGCCTGTCACCACTGACTGAGCGTATTCTTCCTCCATTTCTATGGTGCTAAGATTTCCCTGTCCTGCACGCACATAAAACTCCCCCACCCCCACCCCTCCCTTCTCCCCTTGACTTCCAGAGGTGATGGAGAGAAGCGTCAGCTGCTGCCCCCATGCGTCGCGCTGCTTCCCTGCCTGCAATGCACTCTGCCCTAAATTGCATTGGCACCTTAAAAAGGAACAGGGTTTGGTCTGAATTTCTTCTGACAATCTTTTTTTTAAAGATTTCACCTGTGTTTTTTTTCCCTTTGATCGCTCTTGTTTTGCATGAGGGATAGGGTTAAAATCACTACTGGTAAATACGTTTTATATTTCAATTAACAAAAGTGGTTGCTGTAACTCAACCATTATCTATGCAGCTTTTTAAATCTATACTGCCCATTAAATGGTCCAAGCCTCTGGGGTTTTGAGATCTGAAGAGGTTGGATCAGGCTGTTCAGTGGCCCATCCAGGGGGGAGAGTTTGGAACAACAGAGAGTTTGGAACACTTCCAAAATGACAAGAGAAACACAAAACCAGCAGCGGACGGCGTTTCAAGCCAAACAGAAGTTCTGATTTGTCAGAGAATCAATCCGAATCACTCTTAATCTTTCGAAGACAAAAAGGCGTACTATTCTCTCTTCATATACAGGCACAACTTTGCTTGGGTTGTTATCCATGTAAACAAATAATCTTAGTAATGTGAACTTTCTATAGCGTCCAAACCCATTGGTGAACACCAGCACTGCTACCCCAGTGGAACAGCCTGTCTGTGCGTTTCCCCCTGTCACCGGTATTCCATCGCTGTGTGATCCCACCAGAGATCGCTGGGTCCCGTCCGTGGCCTGGAGTCTCAGTGTAAACACCCTCCTATAAATAGAGCTCTGGGAGTGAGGGAAAGAGAGAGAGGCCCTCCGTAGAATGACAAGCATTCGTACTACAAACCCCAGACGCTCCACTGGGCCCCGGACTGCTGTTTGCCCCAGCAGCCAAACCCTTAAGATAGATAATCTGGTTAGAACAGGTCCCAAAGTGACCTTGAACTCTTTGTTTCAAGTCCGGCAGTGAGGCCGCCTCACGTTAACTGAGCTCAGGCCACGTGTTCGGCTCGGCCTGTTGCACACCGGCGTCTACTGGGGTCTAAAGGAAAGGGTCAGGGTTGAGAGAGAGACAAAGAGAGAGAGGCGTGTGGCCACGAGGTCGTTGCTGAGATGATTAGAGTAACTGGAGAAAAAAAAACAGAGAGACAGGATATATCTAGCGGTTGCTTCAAAACACATTCTGCCTCTTTGCTGTCCTGAGGGTGAACCAAGTTATTGCTTTCATTACTTGTGTTTGCTTTTGATGTCCCAAGCTATCTCTGGAATTTAGACCCACTCACATTGTCTTCATGTCTTCCACTACTTGGTGAACTGAACAATGGCAGGCTTAGGTTCTCCAATCATTTCAGCCATGAGAAGAGAAGTGGGTTTCCGCTGTTTATCCTCGCTGCGTGTCGACAAAATGTTGTTCAGCCACTTTGCAAAATAGTTGTACCTTTTACTGTCAACGTAACCGTTCAACATTGAACCCTGGAGACAGCCCAGAACGAGACCAAGTTGTAGAAGTTAATTCTGACTTTTTCACGTTCGTTCGCCGTGCGGTATGATTGCGCCGTGCCTCTGTCTAATTCCTCTCTTCTTTCCTCTCTGCTCTCCCCTCCTTAATTCTCCTCCTCCCTGCCACAGCGTGATTTGCCATGACGACGGAATCAGGTGCGGACTCGGAGCCCAAGCAGCAGCAGGAGAAGAAAGTGAATGAGAAAGAGAAGGCCGAGACCACTGCAGCCGAGGCCCAGGCTCCAGTACATCAGCTCCCTGTCGCCGCTGGACACAGCACCCCCGCCAGGACAGAGCAGGTAGCAGCACCCTCAGCACCCTCCACTGCCCCTTCATTCTAGGGACTATAGGGAGGAGCGGGTAGAGACAGGTGGCTCCCTGTTCAGAGGCGAGCCAAGTCGGGTGGGTTGCCTGTCCTTGTTGTGTCTCAGATTGCCCGATAGCAAGCGATGCTTTCTGCTTTAAGTGCTTGTTCACAAAGGTCGGGGAGAAGATGGCTCCGGATACTATCTGGACTCTGGCCTGCCAGCTAAATCGCCTTGGCCTCCAGGCGAAGGGGGTGGGGGGGCTAGCAGTGACAGGAGACTCATGAGGGTCGTACTCCTGAAGAGGGGGGGGGGGGAAACTATCGTGGCGTCTCACCCCGGGCGACGTGAATGAATCGTCAGCCAGCGTCGCGGGCTTTCCGACAGATCCAGTGTACGGTTGCTCCAAGACACCAGGGCGAGGTCTACTGTGTGAGTTGCTTTCGGAAACAGAGCAGAAGCTGGCCCTGGGTTTGGCGATAGCGGACGCAACGCTACCCTGATGAGAGGCCAGCTCTGTGGGGGCCCTGCGGGCGGATTAGCAGAAGTCGTCACGTAGCGGCGGTGCTTCCGAGCTCTCGAGGCGCCGACGGCTAACGTGGCTTTGTTGCCATGTTCTGTTAACATGAGCCGCCGAGCTTGGAACACTCCACGAGAGCCGTGTGGGTCTCCCCTCAACATGTGGGGAAGATGGAAGAGGAGGCTTAATGGAGCGGGAAATGATTACACAAATTCGTTGCGGATTCGTCGGGATTTCATGAATGAGAACTGGGGAGAGGGAGTAAGAAGTGGATGCTGAGGATGATTGAAAGCGGTATTTCATTGTCGGAAGTGTGTGAATCAGTGTCAGGGCGTAAGGAAAGCGTAACCGGATGATGTCGAAGTGAACTTTAGCTGCATTGATCAGCACTCAGCGCTGACATATGACTTTAACACTGCCATTTGTTTATTAAAAAGCCTTTGGCTAATGAGCAGCAATACAATTCAATTCCCAAGTGGAAAGAGGCAGTTACTCCATTTTAGAGTATATAGATAAAACATAGCAAGGCCAAAGCACTTTTTTCTTAACTCGAAGTAACTTAGGAAGGGCTTTGTCTTCAGTGAATTGGAAAATTGGATTTTCTCTGTTGAAGACGAAATGGCGGTGCGCCACTCTGAGGGACTTGACTGTGGTCAGCCTGGAGTCCAGGCTGCATTTACACTCTGGACATGTGACGATGTTCAAGCACTGATTGCTTCGTCAACGCACGTCTACCCTTTGAAATGTTTTGAGTTTAAAGTGTTCTGGTACAGTATGTTTGTGCTCTAGGCAGAGATTTTTCCCAATGTTCGTCTTAGTCAAATACATTTGAATTGGATGTTAAACATAACTCGTATCGTTATTGACGGTGAGCATTGTAGACCTTGGGCTGTTACGAAACGGGTGGCGGGGGTGAGACCAGATGGGTTATGTGAGGCCAGTGTGTGATGTGAAGGAACCTGACGTGTGCGCGTGTTTTTCCCCCTTGGGCCCAGCAGCAGTTCGAGGAGGACCAGGCTTCCCACCGGTCGTCTACCAGTCGTCTGTCCAAGTCTCCTCTAAGGGGAGTGAAAAGGCTGAAGGCCATGCAGTGTAAGGTCACCCTGCCGGATGGCTCCGACTACACCGTCACAGTGGAGGTGAGCCACTGGGCCTGCTGGGGCTTCATGGGTGGGAGGTGGGGGTGTTGGTTACAGGGATGGCGCCCTGTTTTCTTATTTGGAGAATGTGTCTTCTGGTATATTTCCCTTTCTTTTTAACTTGTTAAACTAAGAATCTGGTAGGTTTCAGGATGGCAAATGTTTTTTACGTTTTTTTCGTTTAGCCCTTAAACATTGTTTTTGTGCCTTTTTTTGTGTGGAGGGAGCTGCCTGGGAAAAGCAGATGCCTACAGCACTGCATCGAGTCCCAACCCCCCTCCCAGCCTAAATCTCCTCTATCCGGATCCTGCACCCCTACCAGGGATTGGACCAGGGGATTAGCTCTCTGTTTGGGGGGGCACTGAAAATGTCAAGCGTTTTTTGTGCGGAGGGAATAACTGTCACACACTCCGTGTGTCACTGCGATTTAATTGGCAGCTTTGAGCTCCCGCTGAGGCCAGACGGAACCTCAGAGGAATATAATGTTTGTTCTCCCTCCCCCTGCTGACTGTTAGACTTACCTCTACACCCGCAGTGTACTGCCCCAATGCACGTTGCAACACATGCCTCTCAGCTCAGGCCTGTACTGTGGATGAGTGGAGAATGTCTTTTAAATAGTGTCTGGTTTTCCCCCTGTTCAGATAAATGTGCGCGTGCTTGTGGGAGGACTATCTGTGGCGGGATGGTGCATTGCGATATTAGAGCCGTTAGAGGAATCCCTCTGCCCATCTGTTTACTGCCCTCAAATCCTGTTACGCCTGATCCCGACAGCTTTCTGGGCGCTGGTCTGGGATCACCTTACCCCTGCTCCGATCCCATCCCTGACCATACAAGGCTGTCATCTCTAAGCTGACCTTGGATCTGCTTATAGTACACACTGTACTGCTACTGTACTGCAGGGTAATTCAATCCTCCTGCTGCCAAGAGCGGAGGCCTGAGAGCAGCTTGCTGTGTCTGAGGGCATCCAAAACGGTCAAGGTCAAAACAACAGCACGCACGAGTCATGCCTGTTTCACACACAGTGATACTGCAAGTCAGAGGAGAGTCCGCGCACAGCCGCAGGGAGGTTGTCTCCTCCAATCCCAGAGAGACCTCCGGAATGTGGCGACACACGCTATCGCATTCCCTACCCTTGACCAGGAAGGTCTCCATCTGAACTCCCTCTCATTCAAAAACGTCTATTATTTATGTATTATTTATCGAGTGTTTTCGTGTTTCGCACAGCCACAAAGAGTGAACCGTTTCCCTATGCTACTGGATCTCAACTTCCACGCCGGTGTTTATTGAGCAACAAAGTCAACATGGATTTCGTTCCGTTTAACTCAAGTTACAATGTTGATCTCTTCCTGTTTACCCTGCCTCTGAGCCCCGTCGATGTTGTCTTTTAATATCGAGCTTGGTGATGTAAGCCTCTTTTGCAATCTCTTCATTTACTCATCCCGAGCCCCATGTAGGATATATTGGACGGGTTTCAAAGCCAGAATAGACTACTACGGAGACTGTGATTTACACCTTGACGTCTAAGGCCGGGCTGAGATATAGCACGGCCGCTGCTCTGGGTTTAGTGTCGATGTTTACCCGCTGAAAGTGGCTGTCACGGTGACGCGGTGCCAGCCTCTCAGGAATCCGCTGAGGCTCCTGGAAGGATTAACGATCTGCTTCCGCTGTCTTTGCAGGCTTGTTTTATCGCACGCCAGCACGTGGGGACCTGCCCCCCGTCAGCCCAAGTGTGCGTTTGTTTGTTGCTCGCGAGTGTGTCGGGTTGGACAGGTTGTGCGGGCCGGGCCACATGCGGGAGATTATCGGTGTGTGTCAGTGACACGTACGCCGCCTGGCGCTGTAACAGGGCGTCATGGTGGAGTGCGGGCAAGCTGACAGGAGGAACTGTCTGTGGGGGTTGCGGGGGTAGGGTTCGAGAGAGAGAGAGGGGGAGGGGGGGGGTCTGTCTGTTGAGGGAGGCTGCCAGGGGAGCAGAGAGGGGGAACGGTGGTAACACTGACCTATAAATAAAACCCTGTGGAGACGGAGCAGCCCGGCCGAGTCGCTGAACTGCAGCAGCCTCCTCTGGGGAGACCACGGAGCGGAAGCCAAGAGCCCGACGCTGACCAGTCAATTAGGCCGAGGCCTGCCGTACCCTGGTCACGAGGGAAAAAAGTGCTAACTCACACCGACAGACACGTTTTCCCCCTCGGAATGTATTCCATCTCGAGCAGCATTGCAGGACCGTGCCAGTCCTCAAGCCCTATGTGATTTCATTAGATTCCATCTCAAAGGGCTCTTCAATAATCTGCCGATTGGTGGTGTGATTGTCTGTCAACAGAAACGAGCCAAGGGCCAGTTGCTTTTTGACAAAGTGTGTGATCACCTGAACCTGCTGGAGAAGGATTACTTTGGCATCACACACCGGGACGTAGAGAACCAGAAGGTAGAGCTCAATGAATCGCAGTGATCATTTATTATGTCCAATTCTATCTTTTTTTTATTGTTTGTTGACCTCAGTGTTGTATTTATCTCCCAGAACTGGCTGGACCCTGCCAAAGAGCTGAAAAAGCAGATTAGGAGTAAGTTGCCGTGACGAGCATTTATTTTTTTATCCACCAGCCAGAGGCCTGGTGTGGACATTTTTACTATCAAGATGTTGACACTCCGTTGCGTTTCAGCTGGCCCGTGGAACTTTGCCTTCAATGTGAAGTTCTACCCACCAGACCCTGCCCAGCTGTCTGAGGACATCACAAGGTGAGGCGGCTCTGGCACACAGTCAGATTAGGATTCTGAGACCATACCGTATGTCCTTGCCCAGTCTGAAGCAACACAACACTTGCCTCCAATTTACAACCCGTCTGTCCTCCCACTTCCCACGTCTGTTCTCTCTCTCTGTCTCTCTGTCTGTCTGTCTGTCTGTCTGTTCTTTGTGGCTGTCCCTCGCCCCTCTCTCTTTCTCTCTCGTGGATGTCCCTTGCCCCACTCTCTCTCTCTCTCTCTCTCTCTCTCTCTCTCTCGTGGCGGTCCCTCGTCCCTCTCTCTCTCTCTGTGTCCTTTGTGTATGTCCCTCGCCCCACTCCCTTTCTTCTCGTGACTGTCCCTTGCCACTCTCTCTCTCTCTCTGTGTTCTTTGTGTCTGTCCCTCGCCCCACTCTCTCTCTCTCTCTCTCTCTCTCTCTCTTGGATGTCCCTCGCCGCGCTCTCTCCCCCGTCCCGTCCTTCCCACCAGGTACTACCTGTGCCTCCAGCTGAGGGATGACGTGGTGTCGGGCCGACTGCCCTGCTCCTTCGCCACCCACACAGTGCTGGGCTCCTACACCGTGCAGTCGGAGCTGGGCGACTACGACCCCGAGGAGCTGGGCAGCGACTACATCAGTGAGCTCCGCTTCGCCCCCAACCAAACCAAGGAGCTGGAGGAGAAGGTCATGGACCTGCACAAGACCTACAAGTGCGTGCCCACGTAACCCTTTCCAGCCCTTATCGACTGGGGTTGACCCCCTGTAGCTCATAGCACCGGGCATGTTATATGTGTGTACGATCGGCTCTTTCCTCTGTAGCCCCGTTTGTCTGGCTAGCTTTTGGCACCTTTGGTCACTTTGGCCCTCACTTGGCACAGCCTCTGACTCGTGTGCTGCCTGTGTTGTCCTCAGAGGGATGACGCCCGCCGAAGCAGAGATGCACTTCCTGGAGAACGCCAAGAAGCTGTCCATGTACGGCGTGGACCTCCACCACGCCAAGGTAAACACGAGGCGACCGCGCGTCCACCGCCGTTCAGCCACTGGTTGCCAGGGGTGATTTAAAGCTGTCTTGAGAAAGCAAAACTAACACTGAATGCGGCTGGTACGGTGTCTTGTCAGAGCTGACGCATTTCACTGCTGTGGTCACGTTGATACATGTCGCCCCTGTGGTGCTTCCAAAGCCATCATCGCTGCCGCCACGGCGACCACATTACTGCCACCGCTTAACATGCCACCGCTGCGCTGCCGCCTGACATTGTTGTGTTCCGCTGTTGCCGTGGCGCTGGGCCAGCCCCCGCACTGCTACCGTTGTCGTTGTAATCCGCCTGCCAGGGGAGATCAAACGCGTCATTAAGGCGGCAGTGACAAGAGAGGGAGAGCGCAGGGAGGATTACCACGGCAACATTAGGGTTGTCAGGGCCACAAATAACAACTGTCTGTCCAACGACGGAGTCCGTTATCACAAGGGACGTAGACAGATTTCGACGTTGATGTTGAGAAAAGATACAGAGTGATATTAACTTCAAGAGCAGCAGCTGTTTTGATTTAAGAGAGTACGTAAACAGGTTTTTACATTGTTGTAGTAGACCAGCGCTCAACAAAATGATCTAATCGTTAAAAAAATCGTTTTTCTTCTTTTTTTGCTATTACAGAGCGTACACTGATACACAGTATGCATACTTTTGAAGTATTAAGCTCCCTTAAGGTAACGTAGATAAGCATACGTCTTGTCTTCTCTCCTCTCTCATTAAATGGCCTAGCTGGTAGGAAGCCTCTTTGAGTGCTTGGCTCCAGCTGAAGGCGAGGTAAGAGGATGCATTTTTTGCGTGCATACCTGCTTGTGTGTGTCTGTTTTGTTTCCTTCTTGTGCATGGTCAAGGCCCCCCCCTATTGTTCGAGCACCTCTGGTCGGTGTCAAGTAGCGCTCTTCATTGTAATTTCAAACTGGTTGTTCATCCTGCAGGTGCGCGCACTTCCCCTTTCGCTAGTGCCCTACCCTTATTTTGTTTTTTAGACGCAGCCTGCCCATGCCTTGTTCCCTGAAGAGGCTTATGAACTCTGTAATCTCATTGTACGCCCTCTGGCCTCTGAGAGCTGCTTTGCTGCCTCCATGCCTTTCATAATGTGTGACCTTCGCTTCTCCATCATACACCTTCCCACCACAGCCCTCCTGCACAGTAGAAGACCAAAAGGCCTCATTCCATTACTCTCCACCTGCCTTGCTTTAGTCTGGTTACTGTCAGAAACCCAGAGCTGCTTTCCTACACTCCATTCTGCTTCTCGGGCACGATGAAGAGCTTATGAATATAGGAGTCACGGTTGACCTACAAAAAAAAAAAAACTTTTGTGGTCAATGTCTATTTTTATGGTGTTGTCCCTCATCATATTATGTTAAGTTGAATATAATCATTAGGAGGGACTGATTTTGTGCGTGTGCGTGTGTCTCAGGACTCTGAAGGGGTAGAGATTATGCTGGGTGTGTGTGCCAGTGGCCTCCTCATCTACAGAGACAGGCTGCGCATCAACAGGTTTGCCTGGCCCAAGGTCCTCAAGATCTCCTACAAGAGGAATAACTTCTACATCAAAATACGCCCAGGCGAGGTAAGTCCTTGACAGCGATACACGTGATTGGCAAATGGACGTTTGCTCGGTAACCATGGCAACAGGACCTAGGCCCACTTTTTGTTGGCTTAGTGTCCGTCGCCGGGTTCCTGTTAATAAGTCACGGATGTCCGGTATTTTGTCCCCTCGCACAGTTTGAGCAGTTTGAAAGCACCATTGGTTTCAAGCTCCCAAACCACCGGGCCGCTAAGAGGCTGTGGAAGGTCTGCGTGGAGCACCACACGTTCTTCAGGTGAGACCCTCGTGGACTCAGCTGGCTTTACTGCATAAACACGCTACCAAAGCCTACATCTCACCCAGGCAGTCCTACCAAAGCCTACATCTCACCCAGGCAGTCCTACCAAAGCACAAATCTCACCCAGGCAGTCCAACCAAAGCACAAATCTCACCCAGGCAGTCCAACCAAAATCTACATCTCAACCAGGCAGTCCTACCAAAGCCTACATCTCACCCAGGCAGTCAAACCAAAGCACACATCTCACCCAGGCAGTCCAACCAAAGCCTACATCTCACCCAGGCACTCAAACTAAAGCCTACATCTCACCCAGGCAGTTCAACCAAAGCCTACATCTCACCCAGGCAGTCCAACCAAAGCCTACATCTCACCCAGGCAGTCCAACCAAAGCCTACATCTCACACAGGCAGTCCAACCAAAGCCTACATCTCACCCAGGCAGTCCAACCAAAGCACACATCTCACCCAGGCAGTCCAACCAAAGCACACATCTCACCCAGGCAGTCCAACCAAAGGCAATGGCTCTCCAGGGGCGGGTGGTATTAGAACAGACATTCGATGTTTGATAAGTACACCGATTGAACCAGCGTGTTTCTGTGTTGACTGATGGGCTCGTTTCCCTCTGGCAGGCTGGTGTCCCCGGAGGCCCCGCCTAAGAAGTTCCTGGGCCTGGGCTCCAAGTTCCGCTACAGTGGCAGAACACAGGCTCAGACCCGCAGGGCCAGCTCTCAGATCATCAGGCCCGCCCCGCTGTTTGAGCGCTCCTCCAGCAAGCGCTACACCATGTCCCGCAGCCTCGACGGAGGTAAACGTTTGTTCCCACGCCTCTGTTTGTAACTGTCGCAAGCTGTGTCAACGCAACGCGGCCTTTTGATTCGAATGAACGTCTCTCATCTGCTACATGCCGGCTCTAATAAGTAGCGTGTTTTTTCTTCTTCTAGATAGCTGCGTTTTTTAGGATTACGTTTTATTTACCTCATTTTGTCCAAAGCCGTGTTCGTTTGTGCGCTAGAGGCAAGCAGCTTCTATTCGTTGCACCGTTAATTCCCCTCCATGTGTCTGCTTATAGATGCGAATCAGCTCATTGTTGCATATTCCCCAACGCGCATTTCTGTAAAAAGACAGGAAAATGTATTTTGTCACAGTCAGACAAATCCCCGGCATTGGCTTTCGTGGGTGCTGCAAAATAGGGACACAATGGTCTAAATCGGATGTCTTTGTCCAACAGAGTGACTCAGGGCCGATTTCTTCCCCCCCACCCCTGTGCCTCGTTCACTTCCCCCTGTCGACGTTTGAATGCCGCTCGCGTTGACACTGTGATCGCGTCAGCCCAGTATGTCATCTGCGTCCTGTCGCCTCGCAGCACCCATTATGGAGAACCACGAGACCCTCATGAAAACCCCCGCCGCCGCCGCCGCCGCCGACGGCTCGCCTAAGGCCGTCGCCAAGGGAGACCTCATCACCACGGTGACGCCGGAGAAGAAGGCAGAGGAGGAGACGGCGGCGCAGGAGGAGGCGCTCACCAACGGCACGGAGGCTGCGGAGCCGTCCCCTGCCGCCCCGCTCAGACATGACACGAAGGTAAAGCCGCGGCACGCTCACCCGTAAACCCCAGGGGAATGGAGGTGTTTGTTTTGAAGGGGAGCTATCGTACGATGTAGAGTATGGGGTCGGCAGTTTAAAAGATCCGAGTATTGAACGATTGTGCACTGTGAGCAGCGATTTATCAGGAGAGACATTTATTAACTGGACTGTTTTATGACTAGGCCTTACTTTTGTACACTATGCCGAGCGCTGCGTTTTCCAGTTTTTTGTTTCTGGTTTGTTTTCTTTATTTCTCAGTGGACTATGTTTTGATTAATATCACAGATGCTTTCAGCTGACTCACTGCTTAAGTCTAGACCTGACTGCTTTCTGTCTTGTGTACGCTTAACTAATTAGCTTTTCTTTTCTCGTCCTTTCTTTGACCCTACACGTTTATCTCGTGTGTGTGCTCATGCGTATTCACCCCCCTCTCCCCATCCTTGCCATTCTACGCACACACACGCACACACACACACACACACACGCACAACCCCTCCCCCATCGTGCTCCCTCCATCTCACTCCCATCAGGGCTCGCCCTGTGTGTACTCGTCCGACCCCCTCCGCTCCGAACTCTCGCTCCCCTCCTCCCCCGTGTCGTCCACCAAAGTGCGGCGGCGGCGGCGCAGGGAGAACTCGCGGCCGCGGGCCTCGTCGGTCAGCCCGGCCAAAAGCGGCGTGGGGTGCCGGCGGCGGCAGGCCCGCGCCGACCGCAAAGCTGCCCTGCTGGAGGAGCAGGCCCTGCTGCTCTCGGCCCGCAAGCAGCGCCTGGAGCAGGGCAAGCGCCGCGGCAGCACCTACTTCTCCTTCTCCCTCCACCTGCCCGACCTGTCCTCTTTCCTGGACGACGACGGCTACATCACCTTCCCCGACCTGTCGGAGCTGCGCTTCCTGCCCGAGTGCGCGCAGCACTTTGTCCCCATCAGGTCGCCATCGCTCATCCCCTGCTTCCTCTTCATCTTCTTCTTCCTGCTGTCCACCTCCTTCTCCGTGCCCTACGCCCTCACCCTCTCCTTTCCCCTGGCCCTGTGCCTCTGCTACCTGGAGCCCAAGGCGGCCTCGCTGACCGCCTCCATAGCCCAGGGTCTCCATGACCATGACAGTTCAGAGGAAGAGGAGGAGGTGTGTGTTTTGCGCGTTCGTCGTCTGTCCTATTCCTCCCCCTGGCCTAACGTTCTCAAGGCGTTTTAACCCCTCTCTGTCCTGTATCTTGTTCTGCTGTTCTCAGTCCAGGCCTGGGGACTGGATCCCAGTGTCTGTCTGCCCAGTGTTCCTACTTTCAGAACCTCATCTCTGCCCGGTCACTCTGTCATCCTTAGACTACATGTAGTACCATCATCGATAATTTCACAAAGAGATGGCCCATGCAAGTTCTTCCATTTCCTCTTTGATGGCTTGTCTGGTATGATGTCATCGACGGAAGGGTTAGACACAAATTGTTAGTCATTCAGTCAGGGAAAAACATGATTATAATATATAATTTCAATTGAATGTAAACCACTTTTAAGAGAAGTGTCCTCATGCTGCGCTAGGAACACTTTTAGGTGTCAAACCAGACTAGAAAAATACTGGTAGTAGAATACTAGAATAAGGTTCCCATTTTTTAGGGGGGAAATTGATAGATTTGCGGCTAACCCATTTCGGTATTTCCATCCTCCCTTTATAGCTGTATACGGGCCCTTTTACGAAGAGTAACAATACAACAGCTGCATGGAAATAGAGCCACACACATTGGTGCATTCAGTCAGTCGGAGTCTCTCTGCACTGCAGTGCCACTTGCCTCTGGCGGATAACTGCATGAGTCTAAATAATGCGTTTACTTTCCGCTGGGCTCCGTTGCTAAGGCGTCGAGCCCTAAAAGTAAAGCCCTCCGTCATTACCCTCCCTAAGACGAGCCTCTCTTTGAGCCAGATGATTTGGCGCTGTAGTGTGCATAATAATGCAGAGAGGCTGCGACTGGATTTCACATCCACTTCATCCGTAGTGTCATCTTGCACATGGATGGTAAAGAGGGGGGCCTGAAAGTCAGGCTGCTGTTCCATGCAGAATCTGACAGACTGTAGCTACGATGTCTACCGCATCCCAAAAGTACTAATGTGTTCAATGCCTAGGCCCAAATAACATTTCGATGGTCGGCTCCTGACTCTCCTCACTCAAGTCACTTTAAAGCTCGATAGAAAGTACCTTTTTTACTTACAGTAGCGGGACCGGCCTAAGGTTTCAACTTCCTCTGAGTCTGTTTGCAAAATGCTTGCTTATTATTATTTTGCCTTATATCTTATTTGCTAGCTTCAATGTTTGTAGATTTGGCTCACACACACAAACGTATACATTTCCATATGTTGCCCATTTGTGGTCGTGTGTTACTATTATGAATGAATGACTGGTCCTAAAAAGTTGACAAAATTGGTTTTCTAATTTTTCTGCTTGCCAATGGGAATGGTGTTGTTCTGTTGGGTATAACAGACAGACAGTGAACAAACTGACTTTGCGTTCGATGGGGAGACTACAGCCACAGAGGTTTGTACCCTTAGGCATGACAGCGATTTAGAAGAAAGGAAACTGAAACAAATATTGCCTCTCTCGATAGGCTATTATTTCTCTTATGTCTTGCAAAAAGGAAGGCTTATGAATGCACGGTTTTACAGTACACCAGCGTTTTTTTAAAGTCACATTTATTTTAGACTGCATGCTGCGATTCAATATTATTATCCACATATCTGGGAACAGCTCTTTGTTAGGTTGTAAAATGCCCTAGACAGTTCACATCCGTGCTTCTCATCCTTGGCGCTTTTAATCTATTACCGTATTTCTCTGCAGTTCCATTTATATTTATCTTCCCAACTTGAAACTGTCCTTTTTGTTATCTATCTTTCTCTTTGTCCGTTGTCCAACTATCTGTGCTGTCCCTTTTTGAACTTGCCGTCAGTCGGAGGCGGAGGACGACTCTGAGATGAGGACTCAGGTATACTGGGCGCGCTTCATGGCCCAGCTCACTGCATCCTGTCACTACCCGCGGATGCAGTGAGCTCTCCATTAGCCATCCGTACCTTGTGCTCTCCGCCCGCCTGTTCGTTCGCCATGCCTGCCGCTATCGCCACCCTCACCAACACGTCCGAATCCTCCGTTGACTTTTGAGTTAACCGCACAGACTGATGCAAAGCTGGCACTGCTTCAAATTGCATTGTCACTCATTGCTTATGGATTTTTTTTTTTTTTGAATTTTTTTTTATCAAAAGCGGGATACAATTCATGTTTCTTTGGTTCACCATTTTGGTTCAAAACTCCTAGAAGAAATGCTTAGTTTTTCATAGCTTTCTTGAGTTTTTCTGTTTTGGTACACTTATGATTCTGTTCAGTTCATTCACAGTCATTGGCAACCCTCCTCCTCTCTTGGTAAAATAACATGAATTGAAGTTTACATGGAGTAGCCAACTACAGCAGTGACTCTTTCTCCTTCTCTTTCCAGTATAGTTTCATAGGACGCATAAAAGGAGAGAACGTTTTTATCAAGCATAGTAATCTGATGTTAGAGGTTGGTAAAAGGCATGGAATAATGCATGTAGGCATTTTTGGCGTCCTAATTGAATATTAAATAATACTTGTGATTAACAAGTCTCACATAACAGATATGATATTTCTAATGCATCAACAGTGACAAAATCTCTAATGCATCAATGGTGATGAAATCCAAAGGAGTTGAAAAATATAAGTTTGCTAAGCCATAACACCTTAAACACTATATTTTGAAAAGAGTGGTTGGTTTGCCAAATCATTTTTATCTGTGTAGAAGTGGGAGTGCTGGACTAAATTCATAAAGCTCTGCATGAACATTATATTGACCATTTTTTTTATTCAGTGGTTTCTTAAATACTCTCTGAGCATTTAAGCGCTAGCTACTAGTCACCATTTTAAGCAACTGCTGGGATGGATGTTTTGCCATGGCTGGACCTAGGAGCTACCATTAGGTTAATGAAAGCATGGCCTAATCCGCTGAGCCTGTCCTCTGCCGATGTCCGTCTCACCTCCCCTGTGTCGTGATTGGTGGATTAGGACACCGAACCCCCTGAGGACCTGGTGAAGCACCAGAGCAACATCAGCAAACTGAGGCGCTCCTTCCTGGAGACGGCCGCTGACAGCCCGGGCATGACGGAGTGGGAGAAGAGGCTGTCCTCGTCCCCGGCCCGTTCGCCCAAAGGAGACGAGGCGCCCATGATCGAGCCCCTCCACCTCCAGGATGTAAGCCCGGCGGGCCCACTAACAGCATGGCTACTCGACTGTGGCAGTGTGGGGCGCGACGTCGCCAGGAGACAGATTAAAGGGCGGGGTTAGGAGGCAGTCAGCGGATAGCTTTCAGTAGGCAAGGCCGTATATTTGCTGTGTTTGGAATACAACTGTAGTTATTTTTATTTATTTTTTATTTTTAATAAAATTGCATGTTTTTCCAATATGTATGAGAAGTGCCGGTATTATTACACATCTTAAGTCTGCCTATATCAATAGAAATGTTAACCTTGTTTGTATAATTTACCAATTAGAAAAGATTTGTTAGTCGTTATCAATATTATTGTTGTTATTATTATTATTATTATTATTATTATTATTATTATTATTATTCATACAGTGGTCTCAATTTATCAAAGGAATAAAAGTTCTGTTTTCTAACTTTATCCTAACCTTGGCTTGAACTGAGCAATGTAATTCATTTATTCCATGCAGGATGAATTAGATGCTCCATTCTCCAACATTCGTTGTCGATAAAGCATCATCCACATTTTTTAGGATAACTGGGAAAACTGGGATATGGAACGCCGTGGGCTATCACACCTTCTCTTGTCTTCTGTCTAACCCTTCTTTGTTTTCCTTTCTGCAGGCGGAAGACGAGGAGCCAGCTGCACCCTGTGAAGCAAACGCCACTGAGGTAAGCTCGGTAAAAATTTTTTACAAACTAGTGCTGGGCCTGGGTGTGTGTTTGTATTGTGCGGATGTGAGAGCATGTGCGTTTCTGTTTCTGTATGTGTCTATTTGGGCTCAAGAGAGAAACCACATGTCTATGAGGATTATGTATTATGCTTTGCTATGGTGAGAGAGAGAGAGAGAGAGAGAGAGAGAGAGAGAGAGAGAGAGAGAGAGAGAGAGAGAGAGAGAGAGAGAGAGAGAGAGAGAGAGAGAGAGAGAGAGAGAGAGAGAGAGAGAGAGAGAGAGAGAGAGAGAGAGAGAGAGAGAGAGAGAGAGAGAGAGAGAGAGAGAGAGAGAGAGAGAGAGAGAGAGAGAGAGAGAGAGAGAGAGAGAGAGAGAGAGAGAGAGAGAGAGAGAGAGAGAGAGAGAGAGAGAGAGAGAGAGAGAGAGAGAGAGAGAGAGAGAGAGAGACACTCTTAAAGCGGGGGGTTGTCTCAGTAAGCCAAGTGTCTCCCCAGGCCCCCAAAGGGAAGTGCTTTGCTGACGCTAACATAACAGATGGGGCGAGCTCCTCCGGCCCCCCGGGCATCAGTCTGTCCACCACCTTAGACGACGACGTCTTCACCGACGCGGCCCTCAGGGAGGACGGCGAGGAGGGAAAGACGCCCGGGTCCCAGGAGGAGCTCTCGGAGCGGTCGGTGGTGAAGGTCAGCCCGGGTGCCGTCAGGCAGGAGGTCACCCAGGCCATCATGGACAAGAGAGGAACCCTCATCATCCTGAAGGAGGCGGACGACCCGGGGGAACCCAGCGCCGCCGAGACCGACGGGGAGCAGGAGAGCTCTGAGGACTGGAAGGAAGCTGACAACGGGAAGCGCGGCTCCTCCACTACCGAAGAAGAAAATGCCTACACTCTAAATGAACACGACACAGGCGAGATGTGCAGCACCCTAGACGAGAAGATGGAGCCCCACCAAGTGGAGTCCGGCGCCATGAGAGGCATCGCCTCCCCAAAGAAGGCGACGGCTTGCTGGTTGTCCGAGGTCGGGACAGCCGCTGGCCAGTCCGAGGTCGATGTTGCGTCGTGGAAGGACGCAACCAAAGTGAACGCCCTCGAAGACGAGATCTTTAGCTACGAAGAAGCCCGATGCTCGACGTCCGACCCCGTTACCTCTGCTCAATTCCTGACTGAATCTCCGGCTTCATCTCTTGCAGTGGTACCGTATGAAAACAAACAATCCCAACTGCCCCCCCGTCCCCGTCCCCCCGTCCCCCATGCTCTGTCACAACCCAGTCACCCGCTGCTGCTTATCTCCACGGCCCGCCCTCCAGCAGCTCCCCAACCAGTTTTACTACAACATAAAACCAACCGCTCTGCATGCCTGCTGGTCTCAAAACAGCCCTTATTTACACTTACAACCGCCCAAGCTCAAGTGTAAGATCCCCCTAACTGCTTTGCTTCTTCTCTTCTTTTTTTTTTTTTCTTCCAAACAAATGTCACCGTCTTTTTTTCCATTTGTTTGTGGCCAAAACAGCTGACTGTAATGCTACCGTGGCAGCTGGCGTCTCCTGGTGATAGCCGGGAAGGTTTTCCGTGTCTGTGTTGTTGTTTTTTTGATGGGCTGGCTGAGTGACAGCGTCTCCCTTTTGTGTTAGCAGTTCCCCTGAAGCAGTGACCTCATGCCCCTGGCCTACCGCCACCGCTACAGCTTTCCCCCACCTCACGCTCCCCAATCCCCTGAGCCTTCTGTTAACCGCTCTGCTAGTAGAAGATTTGTCTGGGTCTGTCCAACTGAAAAGAGGACTCGGCGCCTCTTGTGTAATAGTTGCTGGAACACAAATGCGCGTTAAGGGGACTCATTAGTGTCTTACTAATTCCCACGATGGAATTGCACAGGTATTACGGTTGTTTGCAGACCAACATACATTTGCTTTTTTCTTTCTTTCTCTAGGCTGATAGTCCATTAGCCATCCATCTTTTCATGTTCTCTTCACTTTGTACTCTTTGTCTGTTTGTTGTCTTTGTGTCCATTCTGACTCTCTTCTTTTTCTCTCTCTCTCGCTCTCTCTGTCTGTCTATCAGTCCACGCTGGGATGGGTTTCCTCCTCTTTGATTCCCACCTCTCCTCAGGTGACCATTCTTCTCTGGTACAAAGAAGTGCAGGTTCTAGCTCTGTAAACATTGTGTTTGTCATGTTCTCTCTGATGCCTGCTCAAAAACTTTTGCCGGGGAACTAAATTGAACTCAGGCCGTTTTCCCGTTAACAGGTGTGATAAAATACTGAGTCGTGGTGCAATGTGTTTAATATGGAACAGAAAAGAGGAAGACAATTGAACACAGGTTCACCGGGACGCCGATCTAATGTGGGACTCCTCTTTCCTAGACACCCGCTGATCTGAACGAGAAGGCAGAAGTCGTCACGGTGACGGAGGAGGTGCCCGCCGCGTCGTCGGGGCCTACGGTGAATATTCCGACCATAGACGCTGTGGAGGGCGAGGCAGAGCCAGGCTATGCTAATGAGCGGGAGCCAGGGCTAACAGGAAATGCACAGAGACTCGTTGCGGTTAACACCTCAGATGAGAGCCCAGCCAATGCAGTTTCCCCTCCGCAAAGTACAGTTGGCTGTGACACTGTAGTGTCTGAGGAAAAGGCGGATGTTAGTATGCCAGTGCAGTTGGTGTTCAGGGTAGAAACGGTGGAGCTAGAGCCGGCTAGGGGGTTGGAGGGTAGCCAGTCTTCCGGAAGGGCCTCCCCCCAGCCAGAGGCTGACGTCATGGCCACAGGAGCAGAGGAAGAGAAGGCAGGAGAGGAGCAGGCTGCAGAAGAGGAGAGGAAATGTATAGCTGCAGAGAATGAGGAAGTGGAAGTGGAAGCGGGTGAAAGGGAAGGGAAAGTCGAACGTTCCTTGTGTGTTGAACGTTTCAGTGTGGCGCCTGTGGACGGCCCAAACACAGGGAAACCAACTGAAGATGATAGAGAGCTCCCAGCACGTTTAGTGAACGGCGAGACCCTGACCGAGGCAGAGACCCTGACAGAGGTGGATGGCAAAAAAGTGCAGTTCTCCACTGAAGTGCAGTACTACAACAGTGCTCAGGGCCTCTCTGAATCCGACGAGTCCGTCCACGGGGACACCGAGGAATGTTCGACAGCCAAAGACGGGAACGAGGAGGCCTCGGATGATTCCAGCCCAGCTTATACGGGGGCAAGAGATGACTCCTTAGAGATGGAGAGTGCTAAGGACGAGGTGCCGGACCCGCGGAAGACAGAGCAGTTGGAGGAGAACGAAGAGCAAGTTGAAGACGAGATTAGAGAAGAAGAAAAAGACGACGACGAAGAAGAAAGCAGGTGGGCGGAAGAAGAGATTTGGGCACGAGATGAGCACCGTGTAGATGAACTTGAACGTGAGAAGGACTTGACGGATGTGGAAAATTGGAAGCCAGAAGAAGAGGTGATGGGTCAAGAAACTGACGGAGAGGCAGAGGAAGATGACCAGACGCGTGGCTGCCGGAAAGCAGCTCAGAAAGAGCTTAGCGCCCCAGAGGCCCCTATCACACATGCACCTCCATTCATGCCTCAGCCAGAGGTAACCTTCCCCCAACCCCAGTGCCCTGTCCTGGGTCTGTAACCTCACCACTGTCCCCCCCTCCCGAGGCTGGCACAGTCTGCCACTAATAATCAAGGGCAACACACAAGCATGGACCTCCATCTGAACTTTCTTACTTCTCTGTTTGCTGTTAGCGGATCAGGGAACAAAATGGAAAGGGCACACTTGATGGGATCCTTGTGATTTGCATTCCCTATGGTCAATTCCAGTAGACTGCTCTTATCTTCTCCTTCACTGCAATACGGTGGCTAATGCATGACTCCACGCCTATTGAGAAGTTTAAGCCCTTCAATTGTTCTGTTTTTGGTTATTTGCTTAGTTTTCTAGCATGCGGCATGCACTCGATTTGTATTGACAATTTGGCAGTATTGCCACACAAGTAAACCACACCCTGTGTAATTATTTAACTCAGTTTTATTATTTTACACTGTTAAAACTAGGCACCAACCCATATTATTGAATTGCTTCTAACCCAGTTCTGAACTTTGTTTCACTCATACATTGCTTCTTTGTTTTTGCCCGCCTGTCCAGAGTCCAGTGACAATACCTCAAGAAGATCTGTCTAGCAAGGAGGTGCCAGTCGTCCACACGGAGACTAAGACCATCACCTACGAGTCCTCAGAGGTCGGTTCGTCAAAGCCGTTTCTTTGTATCTCATGGGGGCTAAAAACAGCTGGCATATTTCTTTTCCAATTTTTTTTTTATATAAAAACTCATGGAACATGGTGGTCAACAGGTCGACACCAACGGTGACGCGGACCCCGGTGTTTTGATGAGTGCCCAGACTATTACCTCGGAAACCACGAGCACCACCACAACCACACACATTACAAAGGTCAGGGGGGTCGGTGGCCATCCCTTTGACCTCTAGGTCTGGAACTCATGCAATTCCCCCTGCAGGTTGGCGATGGTACATATATAAAACAACCCCTTTATTCCCTTCTCCACTGGTTAGACGGTGAAAGGAGGCGTTTCTGAGACGAGAATCGAGAAGAGGATTGTCATCTCAGGAGATTCAGACATCGACCATGATCAGGTCTCTTCTTAGTCTTCCCTTTCCCACTGTCAGTTTTCTCTCCCTCCCTCTATCTCTTCTTTGTTTTATCTCTGTAACTTTCGATGATTGAAGTGCACTGACAAATTCTAAGCAAAAAGCTGTAAGCTCGTGCTGCTCTCTGATGACCTTTAACCTCCCTCCCTCCCTGACAGTGACTAGCTTATGGAAATGTTTTACCAAAGTGGCTTCAATGTGATAGTCTTACAAAGACCCATTAACATGTGATGTGAAATAACCAGATGTATCCAGTTATTGTAACTACCAGAAGCTTCCGTGTTGGCACACTCACTTACAATACACCGTCCCCCACTTCCCCCACCTCCCTGCCCTGCCCTGCCCTTTCTGTCTTCCCCTGGTGGTCCCTTTTGGCACTGCGTGTTTGTGTGTGTGTGGCTCTAGGCTCTGGCTCAGGCCATAAAGGAGGCTAAAGAGCAGCATCCTGACATGTCAGTGACCAAAGTAGTGGTACATAAAGAGACAGAGATCACGCCCGAGGAGGGCGAGGACTGACCCAGGTAAGACGGACCACCATGCCATGCCGTGCCACGCCGTGCCCCCCTGTCTGGTCCCGTCCGTTGGGGTCTTGGTTGCGCTGGGGCTGGGCTCATGCCAACCGGTCTCCCGTTTCTCTGCACGCTGCTTTGCCTCCGTCGCTTCTCTCCTGGCAGACTTAGTGCCGCTACTGGCAGACTAATAGACTGTGCGTCACGCTGTCATCATCCCACCTCGAGCTGCTGCCCTGCGAAATGGACTGAACTATCCATATACGATCTTGAAATAGGTCAGCTTGTAGTGTGTACACACACACACACACACACACACACACACATACAGTAGGCCAAGCCCCTCTGCCTCTGATAATACCTTTCGACAACCTCATGCAAACAACTTGATTACAGCACTCCCCCTGCTGGAAAAGAACGGTCTGTCAAACTGACCAAGTTCTTCAAATTAGTGTTTAATATAGTAAAGCTATAACTTCATATTTTTGAATATCTAAAAGCTACAGATCTTACTAGTGATCCAACAGCTATACCTTCTGTTGGGGTGCAGGCACAGGGCCATCTAAACCATCTGTTTGGATTCAACTCTGATGTGCATGGAATAAGAATATCTTTTCATTTAAGGGCTAGCCAACTTTAACAGATCCAAACCTGTCCCCCATCTCTCTCATTTTCCATCTCTTAAGGAGATCCAAGGGGGGGAAAAAACATTACCATGATCAGATAATGGTAACTGCATATCTTGATAGCTTACTTTCATTGTGGGGGCCAATTCATTATTATGTGCAAATGATTCCCAATTCAAAATTTATCAAAGTAGGTAAGCACATCCATATGTGTTTCAACATGTTGGTTCTCAAGACTCCGAGTGCTCTCCTTTGGTAAATTTTGATTGACAGGCATGGAGCTGAGAAGGACCCATACATCATAATCCATCATGTTGCTGTTCTTTTGGTGTTCTAACTCAAACTCTCCTTTTCTCTCAGGCATTCTTTTTTTTTTAAATAGACTCTTTGTCAATGTTCACCTCATCCTGTTGCTTTAACTCTGAGCGTGCTAACTTATTATTTCATCTGCTTTAGAATGAAACAACCCCGGGGTTTAAGGTTTTAGGTTGCGTGCGTGCGTGTGTGCTTGCGTGACTCACCAAACAGGAATGACTACATTTGAACGGCCTTGCCCTTAGCCCTGTGTGTTTGCAGTGTCTGCCTGTCAAAATGGATGTATTATGTGGGCACTATTAACATTTCCCAGATTCTGTGCTGTATTGAATTTAAATTTTGTAGGAAATTAAGTAGGTAACGACCCCTCTCTCTTGTCTTTAGGAGTAAGATTGAAGACTGTTTTATATCATCTGCTACGACTCAACCTCCAACAGCAAAGCCAAGAGCTACATTATTACTATGGATACTTGGAAAACTAGTCAGCTCCTTCTTTGCATAAGCTGCTCGCCTTCACTCCCCTTTCGACATTTACTCAATGCATATTGCATGAGATGGGGGCAGTTTTGAAATTATCAACAACAACAAAAAATAGTACCAAACAACTCAATTAAAACTATGAATTATCTGCAAGCCTACCCACTGGGTCACAGGCAATGGTTAACTTTCACTGCCTTACGAATTTGATGCATCTCTGATTGACGATAATTATTTTAGCAATATTCTATTTATGAAATAAAGCCATCACTCCAAAACTATAAATGCCATAGAATGTACATGTTAGAGTGCACGTTATATTTAACCTTGCTGTAGAAGTGCCAACCTTATCACCAGTAGACAACGATCGATCTCCTTACTCGAGTAAGGATCCATGGACTTTTTCAATCAGAAATGCAATTACAAAAAACAAACATGAAGTACTGTACATACCTGAGCTTCCCTACAAAAAAGGCTATTATATCTATAGCAAAAGAGTTTTGTCTCGTCCACTTAAAATGTACTTTTCTTTTTGTTAGGGTTATTTCAGTATTTTTTCCTCACTAAATGATTCCACCACTGCAACATTTTTTGAGACCGGAAAAAATATCAGGTTTACCATACTCCAAAGGAGAAATGTCAAGATTGCTGTGCAAGAATTGAACCTGTATTTTGTGCTAGCCATAGACGGTGGTTATGGTTACATTTATTTGCAGACAATATATCCCAGCTTGTGACTGGCCAAGACAGGATATATCTTCCCATGTGTAGTAGATGCAAAGCCCAGATGGAGCTGTTGAAAAGGTGAACATTTCTGCTTTTATTTTCTCATCTATTCCAGCAGTACCTTAATAAAATACCATTTTATGTATGAGTGATGTTTCCTCAACAGTACAATAAAGGTGGCAAATGCTGAATGCAAATTGTGATCTTATTTTTGTTGTTTTCTTTTGGAATAAAACATTGATTACATTGTTGATGCTTATTATTGTCTTCAATGGGGTTACCATTCACTCACACTACTACTATTTAGTGTAAGCTTATAAAAGTAATCTGGAATGTGTAAGTAGTATCAATAAATTATAGTGTTGTATGGCTTTATTTTAAATAGCATCCAATTCTATTCTCAACAAAAGCATTGTGTTTATGTAATTGGTATATATACTTGTAGTATCTATTTTAGAACTTATGTAACGACACCCTTTTACTGGAACGGATAAAATTATACCACATTGGAATGTAGCTCCACCCTTTTTTTTTTTGCATGCGTGCTCCAGTACTGTAGGTGGCAGCAATACAATGCACCATTTCCTCTAGAGCTGGATAGTCACAACAAGAGAAGGAAGAGGAAAAGCGACAGCTCGGATCGTCGTCGACTGTCTTGCGTGACAACATAAGGATCGCGTTCAGGCTTCGGGTATTGTATTTTTTCTGCTTATTTATTTTTTCCATATGATTAGGATTGTGCTGTAGTACTTTTAATTCTGTTCTTTACAAATGTGAACGGGCTTTAAATATTTCTAAAGTGCATAAAGTCGCGGAAACATGCCAATGGAGGCTTGCTGACCAAAATGGCTGGGCGCACTGAAATGTGAAATATTCTAGCTAAGGTTATCCTTTCAACACGCAACACAGCTGTCACGCCTGTGATAAAATCCTTAACCCTTATTTGCATTCTGATCATATTATGCATTTGTGAAAAGTTGCAGTTTACATTTTTTGTGATATAAAACTGCGCATTTTGACATATTTGGGGCCTTTTTTTCTCCGTGACCGATAGGACCTACTTGTTTACTTAATGTTTTCAACGCTGATATACTGCCGAAAAATGTCGCGAAATTGTCAACTTGTCTACATATGGGATATTGGTATTGTTTGGTTGTCGTGGTGATTTATTAGACGTATCAAATAAATCTGTTTAAATTAGCTATGAAATCAGCAACAGTGTATGCCATTAAGATAACTCCATCCCCTTCAAATTAGCAAGCCACCAACCAGAAAGGTTACCTTACCATAATCTATTGTTTTCCCTAACCTAGGTGACTCCTATTCGACCTGCAACATGTCTGAATTGCTGAGATACATTGACTATGACCACAAGGCCACCTTTTTAAAGATGCTCAACCAACAGAGAATGGAGGGGGACCACTGTGACATAGTGGTGGTGGTGGAAAACATTGAATTCAGGGCTCATCGCTGTGTGCTCGCAGCGTGCAGTAACTACTTCAAAAAACTGTTCAAGAAGCAAAGCGAAGAGGACAACTCTATCGTCGAGCTGGATTTCATCCGCTCTGACATATTTGAAGAGGTCCTCAACTACATGTACACCGCCAGGCTGGCTGTGAGGAAGAAGGACGTCAACATGATGATGTCCTCCGGACAGATCCTGGGCATCAACTTCCTGGACAACCTGTGCACCCAGAAACGAGAGCTGACCAACATGAAGACCAGGGAGAACCAGGCCCCTGGCGACCATGGCATGCGAGCCCAGGACGCCATCCTCAAGGAGCTGGCTATGGAGGAGGTGAGGAAGAACAGTTTCTACGACCAGGGTATGGAGGGCATGGGTCCAGGGGGCTCTCACATCCCCCAGCCCCACAACTACAGCACCAACATCGGGAAAGACCCCCACGGCCATGGCTGGAACTCCTCGTCCTCCTCCTCCAGCGACATGAAGCTGGAGTACTTGCTGTATGGTCACCGGGAGCAGGGAGCGTGCCAGGGTTCCGGGGGGAAGCCCATCCCCGTGGACAACATGAGAAAGGAGAAACTCCTAACTGCCAACCGGCCCTACGGCTGCGAGCACTGCCCTAAAGCCTTCACCACCCAGGCCCACCTCAAGGAGCACCTGAAGATCCACAGCGGCTTCAAGCCTCACCGCTGCCTGGTCTGCGGCAAAGCCTTCATCCGAGGGCCGGACCTCAAGAGGCACGAGAGGGTCCACAGCAACGAGAGGCCCTTCGGCTGCCAGATGTGTGAAAAGGCCTTCAAGCACAAGTCCCACCTGAAGGACCACGAGCGGCAGCACAGGGGCGAGAGGCCCTTCAACTGCGGCTCCTGCGACAAAGCCTTCATCAAAGCGTCGGACCTGAAGCGCCACTGGAACACCATGCACAGCCAGCGCAGACCGCAGATGTCCCCTGCCACGTCCCAGCAAGGGCCGGGGGAGGCGGCCGACCAGAGAGACTGGAAAATGGAGACTGGGCCACACTCGCATAATTCTGCTGACTGCTGAATAAACATGCACACACTGATATACACTTCAGAAACACACACAAACACACACATAAATAAACATCAACACAACCCTGTGTTAGGCCATAGCCTATTATCACATGGACATTGATTTAAGAGTGAGTGACAGGTGATCCTAGCATGTTCATAAGACTGTGGGGGCTGTGTTATTATTCTGAAGTCAGACAATGTTCTTTTTGTTCCGCCTGTGAAATCATGTAAATGTTTAGTTCACTCTCAACTATAAGTATATTTTTCACACAGCATCGTTGCTATCTAGACTTGGGGGTCTTCATGTTATTATTTCTCTTTTACTTTATGGAATATGTAACATTTAAATGTTTTGTTTAACCTTACTCGGTTTTAAGGAGAGACAAGAAAAAAAAAAAAGATTTTTCTGCATAACATTTGTTGCGTTGAGTATATTCACGTGGATGTTTTTAAATGGATGTGTTTAGTTGTATTAATTGATATTACACTGTAAGGGTATGAGGCATCATTCTACATTGTACACAGATTATACCAAAGTCTTGGGCCTTTGATGGATTGTCTAAGACGATGTCCCGCCCAAGCAAAAGGCCAATTAGAATTACTGTTATACAGTATAACTGTCATCAAAGCTATCATCAGTAATGATAGATGTCTGTATATACTGTAGCTTAGTTTGTTGCACAATTTAAGAATTAGAATATACACAAATATAAGATATGCACATATAACGTTGTCCTCCTACAATTTGACAATAAACACCATTTGCTGCGTTGTTCCCTTTTTCGTGTTTTGTTCCTTTGTAACGAACACCTAACAAACCCCTGACACGCAAGTTATATAAATCCCAAGTTTGGAATACATTTTGAACATCATATTTAGGCTCCCACAATTTAGTGAATATGTCTTGTGTACGTTAGCGGTTCCTTAATATCTATGAAAATAAATTTCAGGACAAAATTGGAAATGCAAAGCAACACAGGAAGAGGACTCGGTGTTTAAAGTGTTTATAACTGCATACATTGACTTATTTATCAGCTGCCACGATGAAAACTGAATAATCTACGAAGGTGGAATAAGACTAACTTTAGAAAATAGGATTTTTATCATGCCATATCGTTGAACGTCTGAAGTGGTGACATGGAGTATTGTAAACCTTTGATCTTACTGCAGACAAGTGGGAGCTGAGCTACATCATGCTTGTATCGCGAACAGAAACTCTCTAAATGTTCTCCTGTGCTCAGAAGGCAACACTAGATGGTGCCCTGTTCATGGTGATTGACTTTCCAGGCTGACCCTGCTTTGGTCTGAGATGGTCCACAACAATACCTGATGAGCATGTGACCACATTGGGTTGGATTCAAAAAATGATCTACGGCTTAGAGCTTTGTTGAACTGATGAAGAGCTCAGACAATGCCAGTTTCATATGTTAGTCTGTGTGCTTGGGAGCCTACGGGGGACCTATTTGCGATGCGAGATGCATTTCAGGGGCTTTGGTTAAAAATCTTTTGAAAATTAATTGTAGGTAATTATTTTACTCATTATGTGACCCGCATAACAATCATACACCCCGTGGGAAACTATTTCCATAACGCGCCACTCCGCGCGCCTGTACCGTATGTAGTATGTAAGATTGATCCATGCTTAACTGCTAACAGAGGAAGGGTTTGATCTATAATTTGGGGAGAAATGGGTCTGTGGAAAATTACGTCAACGTCTAATGGAAAGGCGGGTCGTGCCTCGCTGGTGTCAGTGGATGCCCAAGATCTGTTTTGTGCATTCTGTGGCCCTGCAGCACAAGCACTAAGCCCTGGGAGGCAGGTCCTTGGGTCTGTGGTAGACTGTTTGTGACACTGATTGGACCATGTAAACAAAGTGTTTGTTTTTGTGTGTCATGTGTGACTGCTTGCATGTTTACATATTGTGTGTGTGTGTGTGTGGGGATGGGTGGGTGGGTGGGTCAAAGTGTGCAGGGGAAATATGTTGAGTGCGTGAACGTGTGCCAAGAGATTTATTTGGAGGGGGGATGGGTCTTTGTGCGTGCGTGCATGCAGATCTGTAGTAATGGGGGGTTATGAGTGCACGTTCATTCATGTGTGTTCATTTGTGTGCGTGCATGCATTCCTGCGTGTGTGCTTGTGCATTAATATTAAGTGGTCTGCGTGGAATATGCATTGAGGCGATTCTCAGTGAGTGTGTGTGTGTGTGAATGTGTTTGTGTCTATGTATGTGTTCTGTGTGCCTTCGTATGCGTGCACATGCATCCATGCATGTTTATATGTGTGTTTATAATGACGGTGCGTGTGTGCCCAAGAGTGCATGTGCATGCAAGCGGAGTGGCGGATACAGTGCTCATCAGTATTGAAGGGGTTGTACTAGTGTGTGTGTGTGTGTGTGTGTGTGTGTGTGGATGGATGTTCTGTATGTATATGTATGAGTGCGTGTGTATATGTGCAGGGTGAACAGCCGGTTTCCATTACCACAGCATGGTTACTTCAAGCCAGACCACAAACCTCCTGTCTCCACTCTGGCTCCACCCAGCGCTGCCACAGCCTTCCCAGAAAAGAGCGGTGTCTAATTTTAAAAAAAATAAAAAAAACTTTAATTGCATTCATCTCATCATCACACACACACACAAACAACACTCATGCAAAGTCCTCGCAGCGGTGAGAAACAACAGTGTGTAAACAACTTGCACGTAAAAGGGGAGCATCAAAAGGACAAGCTCTGGACGTCTTTCCGCATGTCATGGCTTTTAATCAAAGTGGCTGACATTCATAAGTCATTCAGTATCCCAGGATGTCTCGCTCACACAACATCTGGATTTGTGCAGTTGCTCTGTGAGCGCTGGACTTCTGGACGACGGTCCCTGCTCTGTTCCCTGGTGTCTGCGGCAGGAGACTTTTATGGTGTTCGTTGACTTAAGATATCTTCACAGAGAAAATAACATACTTATTGAAACTGCGTTACTCCAACATATTGAATTTGCCAGCATGACTACCAGGACTTTATAAAAAAAAAAAGACCAAGACTCCAAATGCAAAAAAGCATTTTTCTCAGCAAAGAATTTCAAAGGACTGTTTCACTTATCACCTTGAACGCAGAGGCGCATATCTACTGAGCTTCCCTCTTTCTCACCAAGACCCCATATAGAAGCACTTTTATTAACTATGACCCAGCTCCTAATGCAGACAAGGTATGCCTTTGTTGGGCCGCAAGGAGTTGACCTCAACGGTCTGGCCTGGTTAAAAGAGCTCCTTCTCCCCCTGACAGGGGGAGGTTATCAGGCCATCTCCCCAGCCAGGAGAGTCTAGCCGGTGGCGAGCTGGCTCCCAACCTGCTGTCGGGATGTGCCATTGTTCCAGAGCTGGCCCAGATGTTGCAGCTGAGAGATAAACATCGCGTCCCTCTTCCTCCGCAGGGTTCCCCAGCCACACAATGGCCTTTGCCACTCCGCACCGTCCAGCGAAGATAATCGGGAGGGGGGCTGTCTGTGGGCGAACACAGCCCACACTGTTACCCCATCCTTCAGCTTCTTTCACTCCCCGTGTCTTGCGATGGCTGTTGTCGAGCTCATTCATGCAAGTCTCGCCGTAATGAAATTCCCTCAGTGATCATGATGATGGATCTTAGGTCTGGTTGAACCTCGTAGTTCTAGGTGCATCAATGGGAAATGGCCGGTCTGCAAATGTATATGTGCAATACTATGTTTGTAATGTATATGCAGAAATGTGCTGATAAACTTAGGTTATCATGTAAAATGTTTGCTTATTCATTTATGCTGATGAATAAGAATTCGTTTTTGATGTATTCGATTGATGGGTTCTTTAGTCTAAAATGTAGTCAATAAAAATAACACATTTTGAATATAAACTACAAGTAACCTTAAGCAGGTCTTACATTAATTATCAGGTAATCTTTAAATATTCAAAATGTATATGGTTGTGCATCTTTTGAAGGATGTTTATGTTTACTACTACCACTTCACTATGTCATATCTGTTTAAGAATTATCCCTTGCTTGTTGTAGACGACCCCGATTTACTTTGCTGACTGACAAAAGGCCCCAAATTGCATTTCACTTTAAATCTTCTTGGAATAGTCAGATCTATTTCCAGATCAACTCCAGACCTACCCTGGGGAAGAGACGCCCCCCCCCCCCCCCCCCCCTAAGATAGAATAGTTTCTCAGTTATTTCATAAATGTATGAATATCTTTTTCTATGACTATAAGCGCTTATATATGGACAGTCGATAGATGGAATATGGAAGCCACACAAATGAAAAGGGCTGAGATGCAAACACTGACCTGGCTGTATTAGACATGAATCTCACTTGCTGTCAGAGTCAACACCGGGAACAATGGCTTCTCTCATCCGTGTGAAGTTGTCCGGCGAACCTGCTGAAACATCTATGCATACAAATTAGGCAAGAAAAATAAAGTCATGAGTCTGGCTGTCTCTTCACAGCGTGTGTTCAAAACTCAATTAACAGACGTTGTTTCTTTGAACCTTACTTTCAACAGTACCTCTTACTATCAGGTTTAAACGGAGGACGGCTCTGTCTCCCTCTCCTGCTGAGGAAAAATAAACGATGAAAGGTGTCAGTTCTGTTTCTGGCCGTGTGCCCTCTGTCTGTGTTTGGCTGTTAAGGGGATCTTTGATGTCATGTCAGACGGGGGTCTTCTGCCTCCATAAGAAGGGCCTCTGTTTAGCTAAGTCCAGCACACACATACACACACACACACACACACACACACACACACACAGGACCTGCATACCTGTGGGGTGGAGTGGGTGTGGGGGGCTTTAACTTTGCTTGGGAATACCTCAAAGCTTGGCCTCAACTTTTGTATAATACATGGAACAGATCCTTAAGATAACACGTTTGCCTTAACAAACACCTCTTATTGAGAAAGTCTGCAGACAGATTTCGACTGGATTTGACTGTCCTCCAATCAAGCTGTTACTTTTTCCTCCACAAAATGGAGAGTGAACAGAAAGCAGGTGTGCTCCATTAAGCTGAATGTGGAAGGTACCATTACTAGAGGGGACGTATGAGCACAAAGCCATACGTTTAAACCTAATTCTCTGTCCCTCTGAGAAAAACAGAAGTTAAAACTGAAATATAATGGCATGCAATGGCAATATTAGCTCTGGAGGACTTCTGGCATGACTTAATGGTTGTGAGTGACTACAGAACGCTAACAGTTTATGCGAGAGGGAGTGTGAGAATGTAAACATGATGTAGTGTTGACTTTAATTCTGTGCAGACACTCACTTAGTGCATGCCTTCCTTCCAATGCACACACACCTATGACACCACCTTGTTGGCAGTCAAGGTGGGTTTTCTGAAAGGTAAAGAAAATGGAATGATTAAATCATTCTTTCTGTGAATGATTTGCCAGCCTGATAGATGGACTTGTAATGACATAGGCTTGTGCTAAGTGATGAAAACAAAATGTATACACACACACACACACACACACACACACACACACACACACACACACACACACACACACACACAAAAGCAAATAAATGCCTGTTAAAGATGTGATAAAGGTGTTCTTTGAAAATGTGTATGTAAAAGAATGCTTGTGATCTCAAGTGCTTCCTGTGACTGAAGCAATGATTTATCACTGACCGGACAGAGGCTCTCCACACCTCTGCAAGCTCAAATATTAACTTTTTTTTTTTCTTTGATATTGCTATGGAAACTAGCGCTCTTGAGGTTAGTGCCCCCAATCCTCTTGCTTTTTCAAAGATTGTTGGGTATCAATGAGAGAGTGGCTGTCATTACTAGAGAATGCTTACCTTGAGTGGGCTTTTGTGGTATGATTTTTGTGGGTCATACTTTTCTTTTGATGCTAGAGACCCCACACCTATTATAAAGTATATAGATGTTATCCAAATGGAATAAAATATACTTCCGTCATTTTCAAATAAATATTTCTTGACTTTACACTACCAACTTTTATCACAATCTGTTAGAGACACAGCTATAACACATGCTGGATACATTAAGTCTTAAATCTCCTTTAGTTCCTTTTATTCTGAGGAGAATATGAAAGGCAAACTCCCACTTCAGTCTGCATCTGTGTGGGTTTTCCTGGTTCACTTGGAGACAGCACTCTAATGAGAAGCATTCTGGGCTGAGAAAGAAAAAAAAGGCAGCTCCACAGTTCTTTAATTTGAAAGAATTGTACCTTTGATTTTGGCTTCCCCTTAATCGCTCTTCTCTAACAACACTAGATTGCACGTGTGTGTGGGTATGTGTACGTGTGTGTGTGTGTGTGTGTGTGTGTGTGTGTGTGTGTGTGTGTGTGTGTGTGTGTGAGCGCGCGTGCACGCGTGTGTGTGTGTGTGTGTGTGTGTGTGTGTGTGTGTGTGTATGTATGTTTGCGGAAGAAGTTGGGGGAATTCACACATGTGGTTTTGGGTAGTGTTGAAGGGCAAGCCACATGTTTGAAAACTACTATCTGCCTGGCAAGCTGGTGCTGGTAATGAAATGGGATAGGCAACGTTTTCCCACCTGTGTCCTCGGCCCAGGAATGCTCCGACAGGCTCCGGTTGAACTGCTTTGCCATTTTTTTTCGTAAGAAATCTTATCGTGCCATGGAAGCTGTTGCTATAGGGAGCTGCTCAGCTACCTTTCACTGTATTGCCTTACACTGTGTAAATTCGATCGTTGGCCCTACAAAAATGAACCTGGGGATCGAAATAATTGGTCTTGCAGGTTTGATGTTGCTGTTCATAGTTCAAAACAAAAGCCATTATCAAGAGAAAAAGATGATCAAACTATAGAATAGGTTCATAGAAATAGGCAAACAATCAAATTTAAAGTGACCGGTAGAGTCCTCCTCCAGGGGCCTGTGCATGTGTCCTGCTGTGTGTTGGCTCAACACCCTAATGCAACTGAAAGGCCTGGACAGGCCTTAACCAGTGTCACAGTCTGGGTCCATTTGCTCTGTGCTCGACTCCAGACGGAGCCGGTGCCAAAATGTCTCCCCTTGGACAGCGAGCAGGCTTGTGTCATATGGCAGAAGCAACAACAGATTTAGACGGTTTGGGATGTATTCTAGTTTATTAAGCAATTTTCTGTAGATGCTTCTTTTTATTTATTTCCAAAATGTTGGCCTTTAAGAAAGGCTTTGTCTTGTATCTTGTTCTTGGAACAATTTAAGCAAAAAACACTCAAGGGCCTTTAGCTTTTTATAAAATGCTACAGGGTTTGTGGTAGACAGTGGTATTTGCCTGATGATGTTAATGTGAAGTCAAACTTGAAGCATTGCTAGGAACATTAGCCTCTAACTAACTTTCCAATACCAGCCTGTTGCTCCATGCAGCTTCATCCATAATATATATATATATATATATATATATATATATATATATATATATATATATATATATATATATATATATATATATATATATATATATATATATATATATATATATATATATATATATATATATATGTATATATATATATATATATATAAAGCTGAAAATATTTAACAATAATACTTTTATACTGTTTCTTTTCTGTGTTTTTTTGTTTACTGCTTCCACAGCCAATGGAATGGGACTCGATCAGTTCTGAAGCCCCAGAGCTGTGGAACAGATGCCCACGATTAACTCAGGCAACTTCAGATTAGTCGCCTTTTGAAGTTCAAGTTCCTTTTCTTGTGACATTTTCTTTGGGAGGCCAGCGATGCCTTGTAACCCGAGATGGGCTGCGGGGCGTGGGGGTCTTTTTGAGTGGTCCGCCCAAAATGAGGAATGCTCGGCCACTGTATCTCATAGGACCCTCTAAAAAGCACAGAAAACGTGAACTGAGGTAAACATCCCACATAAATAACGATTTATTGACCATACAACATTATTTTCATATCTCAATGTTTTCGAGACATTATTCAAATAAATATCATTGTTCGAAAAAGATCCCCCATATATTCATTCGGAGGAGCTTGTCTTGCCCTGGAAATGTCTTGGCAGGGGTGTCTTCCAGGTTAATCCCATCCCTTAACACTTTATTTGCTGGGGGAGCTGCCACACCAGGATGACAAGCACCTCTGAAATATGACATGTTTAATCCCGGTAAGGGTTGTATCGTGTGTCTGCGCGGCAGCCTAGTGCGCTCATCGGAGCCTTGTATGAGATATGCGTCCAGGCTGGCTCACTTGATGGTTGTAAAAATGGGGCATGGGGGAAAACATATTAAACGTTTGACTCTACAGAAACAACGAGGACTGTCTGGATATCTTATCCCAGAGCCACACTACAGCGATGTTAGTTGCAGCTAATATTCTTTGTCCGTTTGTTCTGGTCTCGTAAAGAACCGTGGAAGAAAACTTGAACCGGACAACAGATCCCTGTCGAGAGGTGTTGGGGACAGGTTTGTATATTTGGCTTGATCTGGTTTTCATTTCAGGAACACATACAATATGTAACCCCAATGAGTAATTTGGATACATTAATAACCTTAATTACCTAGATTTAAAAAAAATACGTTTATCCCAGAGACTACACGTAACTTAACACAATCACAAATGTAATATTTGGCCTGATACTTCTTAGAACAAGTTAAGAAACTGCTACGCATACAACAGGGGACTTGGGGGGGATGCGTAGAATCTGTAGCTTTGGAGTCCAGAATAACAGAGATAGTGTCAACACCGTTTTTTTTTTTTTTTTTGGTAATCCATCCCATCTGCTGGAAGAGAGGACGTGAACAGCCATGCCAAGCAGTGGAGTCAGTGAAATGTTTGAAAATCCATTGCCTCACAACTCATCAGTAACAGATTGTTTCAAACAGTGAAGACGGGGGCGGGTGCAGGGGCCAGGGCATTAGGCGCATATCTACTTATGTCTGTTTGCAATGGCTCGCAGTTCGTCATGCAACGCTCTGGTGTGGTTGTTTATCATCTGAAGCGCAGAGCTCTTCTAAGCGGGCCATTGCAAATGTCTTGCTTTCATTACTGCATTGTTTTTAGGCATGTGTACACAACTTTTTGAGTGGTATTTTAAAACAAATATTAAAGCAAAACCATAAAATCTAAACAAAGGTGATATCAACATTTCATTCAACATACGATTATTATATAAACATACCAGACAACTTAACTTAAATTCAGTTTTTTCCCCCTCCTGTCATTAGGCTTCATTTAATCTGAATGTTTTAATGACATTGTGTACCCAATATTGAGCAAATGGCATCAATTTGCGTTGGCCTCAGTGATATCATGAAAACAAAATGAAGTCTAAAAACTCTTGTGGCACTGTGAGGGGACTCTGTGGAAAGTGAACCAGGCTTTCACCCTAAGCTGATGTTCTCCATAAGCTCATTCCATCGCTCCATAATAGGTTTGGAACAGATTTTTAATAAGACACAGACTTAACATTCCTTGTGTCTATGAAGGGTTGTGGCCGGCCAAACACATTGTTCACATTGGACATGAAATATTATAAAGATGACAACAGTCTTGGTGACCAGGGGAGGGGGGTGGGGGGTAGCTCATACACTGCATGCACACACACACACCCACACACACACACACACACACACACACACACACACACACACACACACACATTGATCTGATCAGGGATTGATCTGTAAGGAGCACAAATTGATTTACACATTTTGGTTTGGTTCTAATAGCGGGTCTTAACCTTTTACAAAGTAGTTATGGAAAAAAAACATCTGATGTGGATGATCCAAAAAGGCAGTTTTTGCAAACACAATTTAGAACCAGGAAAAGAGATGCGTGTGATTTCTTTCGTTGGCGATGAGGTATGTTGTTGCTTGCCTTTTTTGTATTTTGGCTGCAGTGTTGGGGAAACACGGTGGGGTCATCAGTGACCTGGTACAGAGGCATTTCAAGGTGCCGCATTCTGGGTCACTGGAGCACGACTCAGCAGACTCTCACACAAAGTGTGGACGTAAGAAGGGATTATGTATCACTGGGGGGCTGAAAGACGTGGGCACACACAGACACACACAGACTCGAAGACAGAGACCTCTGAGAGAATCAGACACCACTGAGCGCTTGCTTTGTCGAGGACAGGGGTCCATGAAGGGAGCCCAAGCATGATTATGTTGTCATGGAGATGACTAGCACATCAAATGGAATACCCCACAATGCTTTTATCTATGGAAACCGGGGTCATAGCTGTATAACTTAACACATTTAAAAAAATTAAAAACACACCTCTCTAACCATTTTCCAAAGTCAATTCACAACCATAACCTTTTACAATATTTAAATATATCTGTTCTACATCTTTGCTTTACAGATTATGTACATTTTGATTCAACTTGGCAAAATTAGCTTGATGTTCTGAATGTACTGTCTTTGCTATGCTCACTGCATTTAATTTATTTCCCATTCAACAACATACCACCAGGACATTGGGTAGCTCCACCACCTTGTAATGTAGACATACCCCGCACATCCTGTAAACACTTCCCACCAGATCCATGTCTTTAACACAGACTTGAAATTGGAAAGACTTGAGATTGGAAAGACTGACATCACTCTGGCCGGATCACACTGGTTCCCAGGCAGCCCACCCCCACGGAGAGATACCATGACCTGGCGTGGGAGACTCAGATGGGCGGCCACTTTGAAGTGGGACCGGCAGCTATGGACCTCCCTGTATGGAGCTCCCAGCCAGGCCAAGCAGCGGTAGGCTACAGACCGTTGTGTGACCAGAGAAACATTCCTGTGTGCCGTTATGTTTATGTGGTCAAAGGCTGGAGCTGGGCAGGCAGCCTACTGGGAGCCCAACTCCTACGGCATCACGTGAGGACCATGTATCAAAACCGTAATGAGGTTGTTTATATTTGGTGCCATACCAGGGCCAACGGTTGTGAAGTGCTGCGTAGCCATATTTTGTTGCTGCTATGGATGATGTTAGTTGTGTTGTTTGTGTTTTGTACTTGCCAAAGTAAGCCTTGTTTAACTAAAATAAAAAAAAGTAAGCGAACGTCGGAGTATGTTGGTGTGAACAGTCTTGTACTAAGAATAGTTTCCTGTGAAAAACAACACCTTAAAATCAACTAGCTAAGAAATAGGTGATTTTGATCTTCAGCAACACATTTTAAGGAGATAAAATCTTAATGTGGCTTGAGACTTCTTGCAATGGCATTTCTCTGTTCAGGAAGAAGACAACACTTTTCTGTGAGCTATTGTGTGGGCAACGTTACAGTAAACTTGGCTGCTATGGAGGCAACCTCCCACCCCCACTCTTTAGCGCGTCTTTTTTTTTTAATTTATACATGCTTCTCTACCACAAGCCAGACCAAAGAGCATCTGGTACTTCTTGGGCCTGCGGTCACAACACAGAGAGAGTGCCACATCAAAGCGAATCCCTCCAGCCCACAGAGAAGAAAGAAAAGATGAGGATGAAGAGGAGGGAAAAAATGGATGTCACTCACACATACCCCAAGCGTGCGCACCCACACACACACACACACACACACACACACACACACACACACATGCACGGCACCTTCAGACTTTATTCTCAAGGAGAAATTGCAGTGTGCCTCATTTGGAAGGCGCATCAATCAACCTGCAGATAGAGAGACCATTGAGAGCCTTCTTGCTCCTTTCTAACTCCCATCTCCGACAATGGCTTCAGGTTTGAGGCATTATTTTTGCCCCATCAAGTTATTGTTGCCTTTGTCTTGTAAAGACATTCAACATTAGAAGTGTGAGCAATAACACGTCCTGTTTCCTCTACAGCTGTGAAAATCCCCCACAGACATAGGCCCACAGTTCACATACAAGCTACAAAGCAAGTGGTTTATCAGAAGTCAGCCCGGGTTTTCTTGCCATTGCAGACACACATGTTGAAATGTTCCTCCAAAGTAATTTCTCTGACAATCAGGTTTACCGCAACCAAATCATAATAGTGCATGCCTTTTCTTGTTTCAGTTGGAGTTGAACGATTACAAAAAATATATATTTAACAGTACTCTGTCCAGACAAATTACATTGATGGAGGATGTAACATGAGTGCCACAGGAAAAAGTCACAATCCGAAAAATCTACTGCCTCAGATTCGGGCAATGACAAAGCAAGTTGTCGGCACGGCTACTCCTTGTTTGGCCTCTGGAGAGGGCCAAAGGAAGACGCGAGGGCTGAAACTAAAGCCACTTGTCAGTCCACCGTCTGATGATATCAGCGAGGAGGTTGAAGAAGTCAGAGAAGAAAAAGAAGAGAGAATCCCCGGCAACCATCCTGTCTACTGGCCCGCAGGGAAGCGCTCCCCAGAGACCCACCTTGGACAGCCCACGTTCTAACACTATCCCAAGTATGCAGGAAGCCATGGGAATGGCATCGAGAATGGCTTTGCTGTGAGCAATCTGACTGAGAATAGACCTCCGAAAAACCCTTGTTTGTCAACTTCAAAAGGGACTTAGACATTGTTCATCATTGAGTTTAATATAACCGAAACCCCCCATGTGTAAAAGTACTTCCCTTCAAATGATGTTGACATGGACTGGTTTCATATTACCCTTTTTCTCTGATTAGCACACTGTTGTCAAAAATCCTTTCCTTCCTCAGGAAGAGGTAAGATGGGTTGTTGGTCAGGCTGCTCTCTGGCCACCCTCTTGACATCTGTGTGCAGAACGTTCTGGAAGCGAAGAACCGCTTCACAGTTCAACAGCTTCACGAGTGAGTCTTTGATCTCCAAATGGCCTGTCATTACAGGGTGCCGTGGGGAAATCCCTTCTAAGGAAACTCGGCATTTAAGTCCCTTGCAGGTGTTGAGTAACAATTAAAAACAATTTGGAAAAACGTGCCCAGAAGGGGTGAAATGTATATTGATGTCACAATTATTTAAAGTTGATCTCTACATTTCAATGCATTTCAAAAGGGGTTGAATGACAATGGAATGTTAAGAGGTCAATCTTGATCAATTTCATGCTTACCATACCACAGAGTTGTTTTTTTTGTGTGAGTAGCCTCTGTTGTGGCCACTGCTGGTGGATTAAGCCCAAAGACTTCCTCTTCCTGGGTGTGTAGTGGAACCAGGACAGACACGGAGTCTGAAGGTCCACCTCAGACTTCACCGAGCAGCTGCTACCGTAGTGCACCAATAGGAGAGATGCCTTTGATGGGCCGCACAGGCCGCACGCCGCAAGAAAGCTAAGTCTGGCACGGGCCGACGACCGGCAGCTCCAGCCTCTCCCACATCCTAGGCCTCCTCCGTTACTGGTAGAGCAAGAGAGGGTCAGAGGAACCGCCGCCATGCTCCCTCTTTCATTATTCCCTGTGCCTTTACTCTGTGTGTATTTACACCGTCACTCTATCTATCAATCTATCTATCTATCTATCTATCTATCTATCTATCTATCTATCTATCTATCTATCTATCTATCTATCTATCTATCTATCTATCTATCTATCTATCTATCTATCTATCTATCTATCTATCTATCTATCTATCTATCTATCTATCATCTATCTATCCATCCATCCATCCATCCATCCATCCATCCATCCATCCATCCATCCATCCATCCATCCATCCATCCATCCATCCATCCATCCATCTATCTATCTATCTATCTCTCTTTCACTCTTTCACTCTTTCACTCTCTGTCTGTCCGTATCTATCTTTCTCCCTCCTTCTATGAGACAGCACAGGGAGTGTTGATTCTTCCTGTGTTGGATGAGTGCCCCCCCCCCCCCACACACACACACACCCCCACCCCTTCAGATCTCCACGATGATCCAGCAGGGCTGCTGTAGCACGCAGAAGCAACTTCAGAGGGATTTCACACAATGGGACCTCTTATTGCACATGGGAGTGTTTACCAAGGCAACAGGGCCTTGTAGCCCCACCCCACCCCTCCGCTCCTGATTTCTCCTCTCACTCCCCTCCCAAACTGGATGGATTTAACTTGGCCGTTTCAATCGTCTATGCAGTCGATGCAGACCATTTGAAACGGGGCTTGGACGCAGCAACTAGCCAGTCTCTCAGAATGTACCGCAGAAGTCTCAGTCTGTTTGACTCACTGTTGGGCTGCTGACGTTTCGCCAGCAGGGAAACCGAGCACACAGCACTGTCCTGCATGGTCCATGAAGCCATCCACACACCATGGTAGCGGACACGTTCAATCAGACCAGGGAAAGATCGTCTACACTAAACTGCTTGACGACATGGCCTCATAACAGCATGTTGTTGTCATTTTTAAATATGATACTACATTGCTCCCATGAGCATTTAGATTCCATTGATGATTGGATTGGGATTGGCTTTGAGGTTGTAACACGGCTATTATCCATTGCAATGAATCATTATTCTGACAAAAAAAGTGGGCACCAGCAAAGAGCTCCACAATTAATGTCCCATTACTCAGCCAGTGTTTTTCTTTGGCCGTGACGTATCCCGTTCCTCTCTGATCCTCCCTTTCACCAATGGCTTCCAGAAATGACACAAACGTCAGAAGGAAGACATTAAAAAAGAACACAAACAGAAAACAGTCCATTGATCCAATTATTTGGAAAATCTCTCAAATTAGAAACAGAAAGACAACAACTCTAGATCAACTCTAGCACCGTCCATCTCCAGTGAGGTGCTGAGCTGCACACCTAAAACATTTAGAACAATATGCACGCGCTTTTCTGTAATTTTTTAAGTATTAAAGAGAAAACTATTGGGCGTAGGTTTAGTTAGTTTAGTTATCTTATACGTGTCCGTGGGCAAAATCATCATACAATCAATGGATCATTGAAACACAGATGTTGTGCTGTTGTGGTTTAAATTTGGATGATATGAAACATACAGGGATTTTTCTGTCTTAGTAAACCGTCGTGCAATCAAAAAAGGCTTATGTTCACCTCACACAGATTGTTTCCGTCTGCCGCACAAGCGTACAAAAGCGGTGCAGTGGTGCTGTGATCATCCACACAGGACAACACAGGGGTCGTCCCAGCATGACAAGCTCCCGGTCTCACCTCCCTGCTCCTGCCTTCTCTCTATACAAACGCCCCCCAGCAAAGCCCCGCTCTCTTCTTGGGCACTGAAAATCCCACCAGAGTGTTTGTCCGTATCCCACTCCGGGGCTTTCCGGAACTTTAGAAGAAAAAAGGGATAAAAAGGAGGAAGGCTGAAGTCACTCTCCCAAAGCATGGATCCCGGATTAAGGGAGGAAAAGAGCAAATAGCAAGGCAACTACTGAGGGAGCCGAAAAGAGGGATCAGGGCTCCAGGCAATGGAAATTAATTAGAAATTCTACCATGGTCCCACAATTCGGAATACTTTAGTCTTCCAGTAACAACATTTGGAATGACTAATAAATTACAGTTGTCCACCTGCACACACCAATACACACACAAAAACAGAGAGAGGGAGAAAGAAAGGGAGGTGGGGCGGAGGGCTCTTGCACACAGCTTTTTCAAATATTAAAAATGAATAAAGTGTAACAGGTTGGTTGGTATAGGAGTATGTTGCCGGTTGTTTAATCTTGTCGGTGCTCACTATAGGAATGAAGCATCAAGGATGTTGAGAGTGTTGATGTGTCGCCTAAGGGGAAGAAGGATCATAGAGCAACGTCAAAGCCTGAAGTTCAAAGAACTGGGAGGTCAGACAGGCAAGGCCAAAACACTGGCAGGGGCCTCTTTCTGTCTCACTGTCTCTGACTGCCTTTCAAACACATACACTCACACACACGCGAGCGCAAGCACACACGCATACACACACACACACACACACACACACACACACACACGCGCGCGCGCGCGCGCGCGCACATTCATATACCATAAGTTCTCTCTTATGGAAATTGACATCGGCAATGAATAAATGCGTAAATGAAATATAAATTGAAATCTTAAAAATCATATAAATCAATACATCTTGACCAATAAAAACGTGATAATTGATAACTGATCATTGATAACTGATGATACACACGGTAAGTAGGCTTTTTTAGTTAATCCTATTTTACCCCCAATGGAGTAGCCTGTTTGGTCTACGCCCCTAAAGTCTCAGGGCGGAGATTTGTGAAGTGGCCCTCTCCAGTTCACACTACAAGAACGCTGGACGGGAGCGTGGGGGCGACTTGCGCAAAGATGCCAAGGAAGTTTGAAACCAACAAGTTCGACCTGTCTATGTGAGATACAGTATCATTCGCAGTTTGCTTTGCGGGATAGCTTGGCATAAATACCATGGATTTTTTTCTAGCGTGTGCACTTCTTTTTTGTTTCGGAAAACAAAACAAAGCATGCAGTTTAAACCATCAATTTTCCTTTTGGGTAGCCTACGCCAATCGTACTTAGTGGACTTTACGCATCAGGTGTAGGGTAGAACTGGTAGGCTCGTTGGTGTTTGTTTGACTGATTAAGGCAGTGCTCTTATGAACTGTATGTATTGCATGGATACTCTTTCATGCCATTGATACATAATGTTGGCACTCAAAACGAATTGCAAAGGGCGCCCCGTGAAATAATTCTGAAGTTCAACCAGCGAAGCTCGTCACAGATCACCAGAGTGCACAATGGAACCATCAACTGTTTTACTTCTAATCGTCATTTTTGGTAAGAAATAAAATTCTCCCTTATTGTCCGTTGTTTTCCAAAAATATATATGTGACTATATAATCAGTGAACTAATGAATAAGAATCACTTATATTATATATTATTATATTATACAATATTATAAATTCACAAAAATACTCCAGCGTTTTACTTATGATATGTAGAATAGATGTATGATTCTGATACCATTGGAGATTAACATTTGACGGGCATAGTTAATTGATTATTTGTTCTAACACCTGTTTTTACATATGTTGTCTGTATTTGTGTTACATTATTTGTAATCAAAACTATAGTCCTCTATATCGATTTTGAGAATGGCCTAAACATACTTTACTTTTTTGATTTATTTATGAAGCCTTATGAAGAACTTTCAGGTTTATGAGTTATTTATTGTATCACATTTATTTGAAGGTGGGAAATCAATAACTAGGTAGCCTTGGGCTATGGGAGAGATGAAAGCATTGAAAGCACTTTAAACCTTCATTCTGGTTGAAAAACCAGCAGCGGATTACTGGACTGCAGTTGACCCGTTCCATCTGCTGGCAATGACAGTGGAAGTCAGCTCTTGGCTGAGACTTCAAATGAACTGTGTAAGATAAAAAGGATATTTTGGAATCCACTTACCCTTAAGTGTGTTTAAGTAAATCTAACGTTCAATTAAGTGGTGCGTTATTGCAGCCTTTTCGAGCAGCAATAAAAATGGACTGTCAGGTTGGATTAGTGTGTGTTATAAATCTATGAGGGGTGGGGACGGGGGGAGGGCGGACCTCAGAAGAACTTCCAATGAAGACCAAAGCAGCACGTTTCATGGAGTGAGTCAGTCAGCCTTTTTTAGTTCTAATATGAAAAAGTGAATTGTTCCACATCCTGAATGAGTAACATTCCTGTCACACCAATACTCCCAAATTTGCACAAATATCGGTTACAGTGACTGGGTTAAAAAACAGGGAACAGACTATAGATATAATTCCGCTGTATCACTTTTTTTTTTTAAGACAATTTTGGTCCCATACCCACACAACTATTTATTCTGTATGTGTCCTCCTTACAAAACTCAAGGCTTAGTACACAACATTAAATATACTTCCATCATGCTCATCTGAGCATAACGTATTGTGGAATAAAGCTTAAAGTCCATTATCTTATATTTGTGCTCTTTTGAAAAGTTCTGGTTTACTGTTCCCAAAAGGATCTGGACTACTTCAGTCTGTCATGGGGCCCAGAATTGTTACCTCACTAGTGGGAGCATGCCAACTGGAAATGTTCTCTGTGGTTTGGAGCTTTAGGAGTTCTGAGGGATCTTTGATTTAGCTGGAGGGCAATGGCTTGGGAAAGTGAGGGACCCAAAGTCTGTGAGTCTGCTCTATGGCCTCGTCTGGTCAAGGCTTGAGATTGAATTAAGGTAAAGGGTTAAAGGAAGCAGGTCAAAAAACACTCAGCCCTCACATACACAACACTCTCAGAACAACTAGAAACAATGGTTGAGGTATCTTAGTGGCACTCGATATATTATAGTATCCATCTAAGTTCAAACCTGTTGGCAAATATTATGTATTGCTTAGTTGAAAAATTGCTACAAAGGAAATTGGTCCCAGTGTAGTTCTGTTCCATAAATAACACACATTGACAGAAGTTGAGACCTTATAGACTCTAATGTAGCGGAAGTTGTGTTTGGAAACCACTAGATCTATAGATATTTTTTTGCTGTTGTTGTTGTAATTCTGTGACAGAGTTATTGATAACTAGCATAGAGTATGTTGATGAAAGTGTGCGGGTTCTTTTGTAGGTGTGTGTGTGTAGGAGGTGGAACCCTGAACATCACCTTGGTAGGTGGTATGTTAACATGTGCTGTTCTGGTATGTGACCAAAGGAGGTCTGGTGAGGTTGAGAGTCTGTTTATGTAACGCATCTCCCCAGGTTTCCCCACACTAACACACACACACACACACACACACACACACACACACACACACACACACACACACACACACACCAGTGGTTTCTGAAGTCCTGGTTGTAAAAACAAGCTGTTGGCAAGCCGCATGGCGCTGCAGGTGCAAACAGTCCAGACACATTCGCACACCCAACAAATGGAAAAGCCGTCTATTTGATATGGCCACGGCTACGGCCAACACTGCAGCGATGCTAATGATACCAGCTGAGCACGGGGATCATGTTTACTGCACACTGTCTCCAGTGAGAACCACTGTGATGTGGTATCTAGATACATGCCTGTGAAAGCTCATATATAATCGATTTCAATGGCCTTAAACAGCTGGATGTTGCCTTATTGATTTTGAATCTTAAGGGCCTTGTTCAAATGTCCTTGTTCCGCCTTTCAATTTTATTAACCTCAATTTAAATACGGTCAATGCAACCATGATAGAATAACACAGAGACGAGCAAATAGCATCTCTAGACAAGGCACACCCAATAGAGAGAATTGTATTCCTCATATTTCAAGGCAGATTTTTGATATTACAGTATTACATGTGAAAAATCCCCTTTGGAATGTGAGCTTTGGAGGCTTTCTCTCTGGATGCCTGGATACATTGTGCTTTAGGCTTGAAAATACTTTAATTTCCGATATTTTATCCCCTTGAGCTTCCCTCATTTTGTGAGGTATTGTTTTTTCATGTTGTCCAGGCATGGCGCACTGATGGGGAGGAATTGAACAAAGGGATATTGCACACATATATTTGCTGTGGCCTTTCAAAAAAGCTCTGTCTCGTATTAGGTGCAAGATGCTCATTTCCTAAGCCTAAGTTTAAAAGTGTCGTACCTTTTAAAGTAGTTACATTTCATCCTCATTACACTATGGGTTGCAGACTACATACTGTTTAAAGGATGTAAATCCTGCTACAGTATGTAATGACAAAGAGTTAAACCTCTCATCACTTCAGAGAGACAGAACACCATAAATCCTGCCTGTACGGGTTACTTTTTGAATGATCCGAGTTATTCTGTCTATATGCAAATGTCTAAATTCTCCATTTTATAATCGTTAGATACATATTGGAGATAATAATAATAATAATAATAATACATTTGATTTATATAGCACTTTTCTAAGACCCAAAGACACTTTACAGAAAAATAATAAGACAATAATGCTCAGACGGAGAGCAACACACTAGAGTACAACAATATGGATATGCTAACATTGTATTGTATAACATTGTGCCTTTTATTTTAGATAACAATCTACATTTTTTTCATTTTCAACCCTTTCAAATATGGCCTTACATTATATCTGTCATTATTATGTTATTTGTTTGTTAGGTTTGGAAAGTCTTACAACTTTCTCAGGTTAAAACAATGGTCTGGAAGTTACATAGCACCATCTCCTAAACTCTCTGTTTTGCACACAGGCTGGGGCGAGGGCTCCTCGCTGCACCATTCTGATGACCAGTCAAAGCATTTCTCCTTGGAGAAGACGTTTGGACGACCAGCTAAAGACTCCCAGTGCCCTCACATGCTCAAACACCTGCACAATGGGGCTCGCATAACTGTGCAGATGCCCCCTTCCATCGAGGGACACTGGGTCTCCACAAGGTGAGCTGTTTGGTCTAATACAAACACAGATGCAGAAAGCATCTCAAATCCAAATGTGAGCAACTTTTTGTTTACATTTGTTGTATTCTCCCTCATACACATTGCTTTTGTATGGAAATGTCGCATTTATTTCATACAGTCTTGTATACATACATAACTTAAGTTATGACCCTATGTTTTTTTAGGTGTATGGAATCTAGGGACCTTGTCATCCTCTGCCTAAAAAATATATTGATCTACACAAGTCTAAATATTTCTTTTTCTTTCCATCTCTCAGTTGTGAGGTGAGGCCTGGCCCGGAGTTCCTGACCCGCAGTTACCGCTTCTTCCCCAACAACACCTTCCAGGCCCACCAGTTCTACTACGGGGACAACTACTGCACCAGGCCCACCTACACCCTGGTGGTGCGGGGCCGCCTGCGGCTGCGCCAGGCCTCCTG